>JAXUIC010000690.1:0-19501 GCA_035136125.1 Quercus rubra
AAGCCATAATGGTATTTTTTAAATCTTTGAATCTTTTTGCTATTTTTTTTAATTTTCTATTTCGGGTCGGGTTGGAACGAACGGAACGATAATTTTTATATTCTCTCTTTCTCAGCCTTTTCCAACCTGTTTTGACTTGAAAGGAAGCCGTAATGGTATTTTTTAATTTTTTGAACTTTTTTGCTATTTTTTGGGATTTCCTATTTCGCGTCGGGTTGGAACGAAACGGAACGATAATTTTCATATTCTCTCTTTCCGGCATTTTCCAACCTATTTTCGCTTGAAATAAAGGCATAATGGTATATTTTAATTTTTTTGAATTTTTTTGCTATTTTTTGAAATTTTCAATTACGCTTGGGTAGAAACGAAATGTAATAATAATTTTTTTTTTTTCTCTCTTTCTCATCCTTTTCCAACCTATTTTGGCTTGAAATGAGGCCATAATGGTATTCGTTAACTTTTGAAATTTTTTTGCTATTTTTTTGGAATTTTCTATTTAACGCGTCGGGTAGGAACGGAACGGAGTGGAACGGATAAATTTTATATTTTCTCTTTCTCGGCCTTTTCCAGACCCTATTTTGGACTCGACAGGAAGGCCATAATGGTGATTTTTTTAATTTTTTGAACATTTTTTACTATTTTATTTGGAATTTTCTACTACGCGTTCGTGTAGGGAACGGAATGGATTCGGATAATTTTTATTTTCTCTTTTCTCAGGCATTTTCCACCTGATTTTGGCTTGAAATGACAGTCATCATGGCTATATTTTAATTCTTCAATTCTATTGCGAATTTTTTTGGAATTTTCCTTTTCCGCGTTGGGTAGAACGGAAACGAAACGAAACGATAATTTTTATCTTCTCCCATTCTCATCTTTTTCAAACCGTATTTTTGGCTGGAAAAGAAATACAGTAACTGGTATTTTTTATATTTTTTTAATTTTTTTGCTATTTTTTTTTATTTTCTATACGCGTCGGGTTGGAACGAAACGTAAGGATAATTTTTATTTTGTCTCCTTTCTCATCCTTTTCCAACCTATTTTGGCTAGAAATGAAGCCATAATGGTATTTTTTAAATCTTGAATCTTTTTGCTATTTTTTTTTAATTTCTATTTCGGGTCGGGTTGGAACGAAACGGAACGATAATTTTTATATTCTCTCTTTCTCAGCCTTTTCCAACCTGTTTTGACTTGAAAGGAAGCCGTAATGGTATTTTTTAATTTTTTGAACTTTTTTTGCTATTTTTTGGGATTTCCTATTTCGCGTCGGGTTGGAACTAAACGGAACGATAATTTTCATATTCTCTCTTTCCCGGCATTTTCCAACCTATTTCGCTTGAAATAAGGCATAATGTATATTTTAATTTTGAATTTTTTTGCTATTTTCTTGAAATTTCAATTACGCTTCGGTAGAAACGAAATGTAATAATAATTTTTTTTTCTCTCTTTCTTATCCTTTCCAACCTATTTGGGCTTGAAATGAGGCCATAATGGTATTCGTTAACGTTTTGAAATTTTTTGCTATTTTTTTGGAATTTTCTATTTAACGTCGGGTAGGAACGGAACGGAGTGAATGGTAATTATTATTTTCTCTCTTTCTCCGGCCTTTCAGACCTATTTTGGCTAGACAGGAAGCCATAAAGGTATTTTTTTAATTTTTTGAACATTTTTACTATTTTTTTGGAATTTCCATACGCGTTGTGTAGGAACGGAACGGACCGGTAATTTTTATTTTTCTCTTTCTCAGCATTTTCCAACCTATTTTGGCTTGAAATGAAGCCATAATGGTATATTTTAATTTTTTCAATTTTATTGCTATTTTTTTGGAATTTTCAATTTCGCGTTGGGTAGGAACAGAAACGAAACGAAACGATAATTTTTATTTTCTCCCTTTCTCATCTTTTTCAAACCTATTTTGGCTTGAAAAGAATACGTAATGGTATTTTTTGTAATTTTTTTAATTTTTTGATATTTTTTTTAATTTTCTATTACGCGTCGGTTGGAACAGAAACGTAATGATAATTTTTATTTTATCTCTTTCTCATCCTTTTCCAACCTATTTTGGCTAGAAAATGTAGTCGTAATGGTATTTTTTAATTTTTTTGAAATTTTTTGCTATTTTATTTGAATTTTCTACTAAGCTTCGTGTAGGAATGGAATGGATCGATAATTTTTTTTTTCTCTTTCCCGGCATTTTCCAACCTGTTTCGGCTTGAATGAAGTCAGAATGGCAAATTTTAATTCTTTCAATTTTATTTCTATTTTTTTGGAATTTTCATTTTCCCGTTGGATAGGAACGAAACGAAACGATAATTTTATTTTCTCCATTTCTCATCTTTTCCAAACATATTTTGGCTTGAAAAGAATACATAACTGTATTTTTTATTTTTTTGCTATTTTTTTGGAATTTTCTATTACGCGTCGGGTTGGAACGAAACGTAATGATAATTTTTATTTTGTCTCTTTCTCATCCTTTCCAACCTATTTTGGCTAGAAATGAAGCCATAATGGTATTTTTTAAATCTTTGAATCTTTTTGCTATTTTTTTTTTAATTTTCTATTTCGGGTCGGGTTGGAACGAAACGGAACGATAATTTTTATATTCTCTCTTTCTCGGCCTTTTCCAACCTGTTTTGACTTGAAAGGAAGCCGTAATGGTATTTTTTAATTTTTTGAACTTTTTTTGCTATTTTTTTTGGGATTTCCTATTTCGCGTCGGGTTGGAACGAAACGGAACGATAATTTTCATATTCTCTCTTTCCCGGCATTTTCCAACCTATTTTCGCTTGAAATAAGGCATAATGTATATTTTGATTTTTTTGAATTTTTTTTGCTATTTTCTTGAAATTTTCAATTACGCTTGGGTAGAAACGAAATGTAATAATAATTTTTATTTTCTCTCTTTCTTATCCTTTTCCAACCTATTTTGGCTTGAAATGAGGCCATAATGGTATTCGTTAACTTTTTGAAATTTTTTGCTATTTTTTTGGAATTTTCTATTTAGCGTCGGGTAGGAACGGAACGGAGTGGAACGGTAATTATTATTTTCTCTCTTTCTCGGCCTTTTCAGACCTATTTTGGCTAGACAGGAAGCCATAAAGGTATTTTTTTAATTTTTTGAACATTTTTACTATTTTTTTGGAATTTCCATTACGCGTTGTGTAGGAACGGAACGGACCGGTAATTTTTATTTTTCCCTTTCTCAGTATTTTCCAACCTATTTTGGCTTGAAATGAAGCCATAATGGTATATTTTAATTTTTTCAATTTTATTGCTATTTTTTTGGAATTTTCAATTTCGCGTTGGGTAGGAACGAAACGAAACGAAACGATAATTTTTATTTTCTCCCTTTCTCATCTTTTTCAAACCTATTTTGGCTTGAAAAGAATACGTAATGGTATTTTTTTAATTTTTTTAATTTTTTGATATTTTTTTTTAATTTTCTATTACGCGTCGGGTTGGAACGGAACGTAATGATAATTTTTATTTTGTCTCTTTCTCATCCTTTTCCAACCTATTTTGGCTAGAAATGAAGCCATAATGGTATTTTTTAAATCTTTGAATCTTTTTGCTATTTTTTTTTAATTTTCTATTTCGGGTCGGGTTGGAACGAAACGGAACGATAATTTTTATATTCTCTCTTTCTCAGCCTTTTCCAACCTGTTTTGACTTGAAAGGAAGCCGTAATGGTATTTTTTAATTTTTTGAACTTTTTTTGCTATTTTTTTGGGATTTCCTATTTCGCGTCGGGTTGGAACGAAACGGAACGATAATTTTCATATTCTCTCTTTCCCGGCATTTTCCAACCTATTTTCGCTTGAAATAAAGGCATAATGGTATATTTTAATTTTTTTGAATTTTTTTGCTATTTTCTTGAAATTTTCAATTACGCTTCGGGTAGAAACGAAATGTAATAATAATTTTTTTTTTCTCTCTTTCTCATCCTTTTCCAACCTATTTTGGCTTGAAATGAGGCCATAATGGTATTCGTTAACTTTTTTGAAATTTTTTGCTATTTTTTTGGAATTTTCTATTTAACGTCGGGTAGGAACGGAACGGAGTGGAACGGTAATTATTATTTTCTCTCTTTCTCGGCCTTTTCAGACCTATTTTGGCTAGACAGGAAGCCATAAGGTATTTTTTTAATTTTTTGAACATTTTTACTATTTTTTTGGAATTTCCATTACGCGTTGTGTAGGAACGGAACGGACCGGTAATTTTTATTTTTTCTCTTTCTCAGCATTTTCCAACCTATTTTGGCTTGAAATGAAGCCATAATGGTATATTTTAATTTTTTCAATTTTATTGCTATTTTTTTGGAATTTTCAATTTCGCGTTGGGTAGGAACGAAACGAAACGAAACGATAATTTTTATTTTCTCCCTTTCTCATCTTTTTCAAACCTATTTTGGCTTGAAAAGAATACGTAATGGTATTTTTTTAATTTTTTTAATTTTTTGATATTTTTTTTTAATTTTCTATTACGCGTCGGGTTGGAACGAAACGTAATGATAATTTTTATTTTGTCTCTTTCTCATCCTTTTCCAACCTATTTTGGCTAGAAATGAAGCCATAATGGTATTTTTTAAATCTTTGAATCTTTTGCTATTTTTTTTTAATTTTCTATTTCGGGTCGGGTTGGAACGAAACGGAACGATAATTTTTATATTCTCTCTTTCTCAGCCTTTTCCAACCTGTTTTGACTTGAAAGGAAGCCGTAATGGTATTTTTTAATTTTTTGAACTTTTTTTGCTATTTTTTTGGGATTTCTCTATTTCGCGTCGGGTTGGAACGAAACGGAACGATAATTTTCATATTCTCTCTTTCCCATCATTTTCCAACCTATTTTCGCTTGAAATAAAGGCATAATGGTATATTTTAATTTTTTTTGAATTTTTTTGCTATTTTCTTGAAATTTTCAATTACGCTTCGGGTAGAAACGAAATGTAATAATAATTTTTTTTTTTCTCTCTTTCTATCCTTTTCCAACCTATTTTGGCTTGAAATGAGGCCATAATGGTATTCGTTAACTTTTTGAAAATTTTTGCTATTTTTTTGGAATTTTCTATTTAACGTCGGGTAGGAACGGAACGGAGTGGAACGGTAATTATTATTTTCTCTCTTTCTCGGCCTTTTCAGACCTATTTTGGCTAGACAGGAAGCCATAAAGGTATTTTTTTAATTTTTTGAACATTTTTACTATTTTTTTGGAATTTCCATTACGCGTTGTGTAGGAACGGAACGGACCGGTAATTTTTATTTTTTCTCTTTCTCAGCATTTTCCAACCTATTTTGGCTTGAAATGAAGCCATAATGGTATATTTTAATTTTTTCAATTTTATTGCTATTTTTTTGGAATTTTCAATTTCGCGTTGGGTAGGAACGAAACGAAACGAAACGATAATTTTTATTTTCTCCCTTTCTCATCTTTTTCAAACCTATTTTGGCTTGAAAAGAATACGTAATGGTATTTTTTAATTTTTTTAATTTTTTGATATTTTTTTTTAATTTTCTATTACGCGTCGGGTTGGAACAAAACGTAATGATAATTTTTAGTTATCTCTTTCTCATCCTTTTCCAACCTATTTTGGCTAGAAATGAAGTCGTAATGGTATTTTTTAATTTTTTGAAATTTTTTGCTATTTTATTTGAATTTTCTACTAAGCTTCGTGTAGGAACGGAAAGGATCGATAATTTTTTTTTTCTCTTTCCTGGCATTTTCCAACTTGTTTCGGCTTGAAATGAAGTCATAATGGCAAATTTTAATTCTTTCAATTTTATTTCTATTTTTTTGGAATTTTCATTTTCCCGTTGGATAGGAACGAAACGAAACGATAATTTTTAATTTTCTCCCTTTCTCATCTTTTCCAAACCTATTTTGGCTTGAAAAGAATACATAACTGTATTTTTTATTTTTTGAATTTTTTGCTATTTTTTTGGAATTTTCTATTACGCGTCGTGTTGGAACGAAACGTAATGATAATTTTTATTTTGTCTCTTTCTCATCCTTTTCCAACCTATTTTGGCTAGAAATGAAGCCATAATGGTATTTTTTAAATCTTTGAATCTTTTTGCTATTTTTTTTTTTAATTTTCTATTTCGGGTCGGGTTGGAACGAAACGGAACGATAATTTTTATATTCTCTCTTTCTCGGCCTTTTCCAACCTGTTTTGACTTGAAGGAAGCCGTAATGGTATTTTTTAATTTTTTGAACTTTTTTTGCTATTTTTTTGGGATTTCCTATTTCGCGTCGGGTTGGAACGAAACGGAACGATAATTTTCATATTCTCTCTTTCCCGGCATTTTCCAACCTATTTTCGCTTGAAATAAAGGCATAATGGTATATTTTAATTTTTTTGCTATTTTCTTGAAATTTTCAATTACGCTTCGGGTAGAAACGAAATGTAATAATAATTTTTTTTTTCTCTCTTTCTTATCCTTTTCCAACCTATTTTGGCTTGAAATGAGGCCATAATGGTATTCGTTAACTTTTTGAAATTTTTTGCTATTTTTTTTGGAATTTTCTATTTAACGTCGGGTAGGAACGGAACGGAGTGGAATGGTAATTATTATTTTCTCTCTTTCTCGGCCTTTTCAGACCTATTTTGGCTAGACAGGAAGCCATAAAGGTATTTTTTTTAATTTTTTGAACATTTTTACTATTTTTTTGGAATTTCCATTACGCGTTGTGTAGGAACGGAACGGACCGGTAATTTTATTTTTTCTCTTTCTCAGCATTTTCCAACCTATTTTGGCTTGAAATGAAGCCATAATGGTATATTTTAATTTTTTTCAATTTTATTGCTATTTTTTTGGAATTTTCAATTTCGCGTTGGGTAGGAACGAAACGAAACGAAACGATAATTTTTATTTTCTCCCTTTCTCATCTTTTTCAAACCTATTTTGGCTTGAAAAGAATACGTAATGGTATTTTTTTAATTTTTTAATTTTTTGATATTTTTTTTTAATTTTCTATTACGCGTCGGGTTGGAACAAAACGTAATGATAATTTTTATTTTATCTCTTTCTCATCCTTTTCCAACCTATTTTGGCTAGAAATGAAGTCGTAATGGTATTTTTTAATTTTTTGAAATTTTTTGCTATTTTATTTGAATTTTCTACTAAGCTTCGTGTAGGAATGGAATGGATCGATAATTTTTTTTTTCTCTTTCTCGGCATTTTCCAACCTGTTTCGGCTTGAAATGAAGTCAGAATGGCAAATTTTAATTCTTTCAATTTTATTTCTATTTTTTTGGAATTTTCATTTTCCCGTTGGATAGGAACGAAACGAAACGATAATTTTTATTTTCTCCATTTCTCATCTTTTCCAAACATATTTTGGCTTGAAAAGAATACATAACTGTATTTTTTATTTTTTTGCTATTTTTTTGGAATTTTCTATTACGCGTCGGGTTGGAACGAAACGTAATGATAATTTTTATTTTGTCTCTTTCTCATCCTTTTCCAACCTATTTTGGCTAGAAATGAAGCCATAATGGTATTTTTTAAATCTTTGAATCTTTTTGCTATTTTTTTTTTAATTTTCTATTTCGGGTCGGGTTGGAACGAAACGGAACGATAATTTTTATATTCTCTCTTTCTCGGCCTTTTCCAACCTGTTTTGACTTGAAAGGAAGCCGTAATGGTATTTTTTAATTTTTTGAACTTTTTTTGCTATTTTTTTGGGATTTCCTATTTCGCGTCGGGTTGGAACGAAACGGAACGATAATTTTCATATTCTCTCTTTCCCGGCATTTTCCAACCTATTTTCGCTTGAAATAAGGCATAATGGTATATTTTGATTTTTTTGAATTTTTTTTGCTATTTTCTTGAAATTTTCAATTACGCTTTGGGTAGAAACGAAATGTAATAATAATTTTTATTTTCTCTCTTTCTTATCCTTTTCCAACCTATTTTGGCTTGAAATGAGGCCATAATGGTATTCGTTAACTTTTTGAAATTTTTTGCTATTTTTTTGGAATTTTTATTTAGCGTCGGGTAGGAACGGAACGGAGTGGAACGGTAATTATTATTTTCTCTCTTTCTCGGCCTTTTCAGACCTATTTTGGCTAGACAGGAAGCCATAAAGGTATTTTTTTAATTTTTTGAACATTTTTACTATTTTTTTGGAATTTCCATTACGCGTTGTGTAGGAACGGAACGGACCGGTAATTTTTATTTTTTCCCTTTCTCAGTATTTTCCAACCTATTTTGGCTTGAAATGAAGCCATAATGGTATATTTTAATTTTTTCAATTTTATTGCTATTTTTTTGGAATTTTCAATTTCGCGTTGGGTAGGAACGAAACGAAACGAAACGATAATTTTTATTTTCTCCCTTTCTCATCTTTTTCAAACCTATTTTGGCTTGAAAAGAATACGTAATGGTATTTTTTTAATTTTTTTAATTTTTTGATATTTTTTTTTAATTTTCTATTACGCGTCGGGTTGGAACGAAACGTAATGATAATTTTTATTTTGTCTCTTTCTCATCCTTTTCCAACCTATTTTGGCTAGAAATGAAGCCATAATGGTATTTTTTAAATCTTTGAATCTTTTTGCTATTTTTTTTTAATTTTCTATTTCGGGTCGGGTTGGAACGAAACGGAACGATAATTTTTATATTCTCTCTTTCTCGGCCTTTTCCAACCTGTTTTGACTTGAAAGGAAGCCGTAATGGTATTTTTTAATTTTTTGAACTTTTTTTGCTATTTTTTTGGGATTTCCTATTTCGCGTCGGGTTGGAACGAAACGGAACGATAATTTTCATATTCTCTCTTTCCCGGCATTTTCCAACCTATTTTCGCTTGAAATAAAGGCATAATGGTATATTTTAATTTTTTTGAATTTTTTTGCTATTTTCTTGAAATTTTCAATTACGCTTCGGGTAGAAACGAAATGTAATAATAATTTTTTTTTTCTCTCTTTCTCATCCTTTTCCAACCTATTTTGGCTTGAAATGAGGCCATAATGGTATTCGTTAACTTTTTGAAATTTTTTGCTATTTTTTTGGAATTTTCTATTTAACGTCGGGTAGGAACGGAACGGAGTGGAACGGTAATTATTATTTTCTCTCTTTCTCGGCCTTTTCAGACCTATTTTGGCTAGACAGGAAGCCATAAAGGTATTTTTTTAATTTTTTGAACATTTTTACTATTTTTTTGGAATTTCCATTACGCGTTGTGTAGGAACGGAACGGACCGGTAATTTTTATTTTTTCTCTTTCTCAGCATTTTCCAACCTATTTTGGCTTGAAATGAAGCCATAATGGTATATTTTAATTTTTTCAATTTTATTGCTATTTTTTTGGAATTTTCAATTTCGCGTTGGGTAGGAACGAAACGAAACGAAACGATAATTTTTATTTTCTCCCTTTCTCATCTTTTTCAAACCTATTTTGGCATGAAAAGAATACGTAATGGTATTTTTTTTAATTTTTTTAATTTTTTGATATTTTTTTTTAATTTTCTATTACGCGTCGGGTTGGAACGAAACGTAATGATAATTTTTATTTTGTCTCTTTCTCATCCTTTTCCAACCTATTTTGGCTAGAAATGAAGCCATAATGGTATTTTTTAAATCTTTGAATCTTTTTGCTATTTTTTTTTAATTTTCTATTTCGGGTCGGGTTGGAACGAAACGGAACGATAATTTTTATATTCTCTCTTTCTCAGCCTTTTCCAACCTGTTTTGACTTGAAAGGAAGCCGTAATGGTATTTTTTAATTTTTTGAACTTTTTTTGCTATTTTTTTGGGATTTCCTATTTCGCGTCGGGTTGGAACGAAACGGAACGATAATTTTCATATTCTCTCTTTCCCGGCATTTTCCAACCTATTTTCGCTTGAAATAAAGGCATAATGGTATATTTTAATTTTTTTGAATTTTTTTGCTATTTTCTTGAAATTTTCAATTACGCTTCGGGTAGAAACGAAATGTAATAATAATTTTTTTTTTCTCTCTTTCTCATCCTTTTCCAACCTATTTTGGCTTGAAATGAGGCCATAATGGTATTCGTTAACTTTTTGAAATTTTTTGCTATTTTTTTGGAATTTTCTATTTAACGTCGGGTAGGAACGGAACGGAGTGGAACGGTAATTATTATTTTCTCTCTTTCTCGGCCTTTTCAGACCTATTTTGGCTAGACAGGAAGCCATAAAGGTATTTTTTTAATTTTTTGAACATTTTTACTATTTTTTTGGAATTTCCATTACGCGTTGTGTAGGAACGGAACGGACCGGTAATTTTTATTTTTTCTCTTTCTCAGCATTTTCCAACCTATTTTGGCTTGAAATGAAGCCATAATGGTATATTTTAATTTTTTCAATTTTATTGCTATTTTTTTGGAATTTTCAATTTCGCGTTGGGTAGGAACGAAACGAAACGAAACGATAATTTTTATTTTCTCCCTTTCTCATCTTTTTCAAACCTATTTTGGCTTGAAAAGAATACGTACTGGTATTTTTTTAATTTTTTGATATTTTTTTTGAATTTTCTATTACGCGTCGGGTTGGAACAAAAAAGGTAATGATAATTTTTATTTTATCTCTTTCTCATCCTTTTCCAACCTATTTTGGCTAGAAATGAAGCCATAATGGTATTTTTTAAATCTTTGAATCGTTTTGCTTTTTTTTTTAATTTTTTATTTCGCGTCGGGTTAGAACGAAACGGAGCGATAATTTTTATATTTTCTCTTTCACGGCCTTTTCCAACCTGTTTTGACTCGAAAGGAAGCCATAACGGTATTTTTTAATTTTTTGAACTTTTTTGCTATTTTATTTGAATTTTCTACTACGCTTCGTGTAGGAACGGAATGGATCGATAATTTTTTTTTTCTCTTTCTCGGCATTTTCCAACCTGTTTTGGCTTGAAATGAAGTTATAATGGCAATTTTTAATTCTTTCAATTTTATTTCTATTTTTTTGGAATTTTCATTTTCCCGTTGGATTGGAACGAAACGAAACGATAATTTTTATTTTCTCCCTTCCTCATCTTTTCCAAACCTATTTTGGCTTGAAAAGAATACATAACTGTTTTTTTTTATTTTTTTGAATTTTTTGCTATTTTTTGAATTTTCTATTTAGCGTCGGGTAGGAACGGAACGGAGTGGAACGGTAATTATTATTTTCTTTCTTTCTCGGCCTTTTCAAACCTATTTTGGCTAGACAGGAAGTCATAAAGGTATTTTTTAATTTTTTGAATATTTTTGACTATTTTTTTGGAATTTTCTACTACGCGTCGTGTAGGAACGGAACAGACCAATAATTTTTTATTTTTTCTGTTTCTCGGCATTTTCCAACCTATTTTGGCTTGAAATGAAGCCATAATGGTATATTTTAATTTTTTCAATTTTATTGATATTTTTTTGGAATTTTCAATTTCGCGTTGGGTAGGAACGAAACGAAACGAAACAATAATTTTTATTTTCTCCCTTTCTCATCTTTTTCAAACCTATTTTGGCTTGAAAAGAATACGTAATGGTATTTTTTTAATTTTCTGATATTTTTTTTGAATTTTCTATTACTCGTCGGGTTGGAACAAAACGTAATGATAATTTTTATTTTATCTCTTTCTCATCCTTTTCCAACCTATTTTGGCTAGAAATGAAGCCATAATGGTATTTTTTAAATCTTTGAATCGTTTTGCTATTTTTTTTTAATTTTTATTTCGCGTCGGGTTAGAACGAAACGGAACGATAATTTTTATATTTTCTCTTTCTCGGCCTTTTCCAACCTGTTTTGACTCGAAAGGAAGCCATAACGGTATTTTTTTAATTTTTTGAACTTTTTTGCTATTTTATTTGAATTTTCTACGACGCTTCGTGTAGGAACGGAATGGATCGATAATTTTTTTTTTTCTCTTTCTCGGCATTTTCCATCCTGTTTTGGCTTGAAATGAAGTCATAATGGCAAATTTTAATTCTTTCAATTTTATTTCTATTTTTTTGGAATTTTCATTTTCCCGTTGGATAGGAACGAAACGAAACGATAATTTTTATTTTCTCCCTTTCTCATCTTTTCCAAACCTATTTTGGCTTGAAAAGAATACATAACTGTATTTTTTATTTTTTTGAATTTTTTGCTATTTTTTTGGAATTTTCTATTACGCGTCGGGTTGGAACGAAACGTAATGATAATTTTTATTTTGTCTCTTTCTCATCCTTTTCCAACCTATTTTGGCTAGAAATGAAGCCATAATGGTATTTTTTAAATCTTTGAATCTTTTTGCTATTTTTTTTTAATTTTCCATTTCGGCTCGGGTTGGAACGAAACGGAACGATAATTTTTATATTCTCTCTTTCTCGGCCTTTTCCAACCTGTTTTGACTTGAAAGGAAGCCGTAATGGTATTTTTTAATTTTTTGAACTTTTTTAGCTATTTTTTTGGGATTTCCTATTTCGCGTCGGGTTGGAACGAAACGGAACGATAATTTTCATATTCTCTCTTTCCCAGCATTTTCCAACCTATTTTCGCTTGAAATAAAGGCATAATGGTATATTTTAATTTTTTTGAATTTTTTTGCTATTTTCTTGAAATTTTCAATTACGCATCGGGTAGAAACGAAATGTAATAATAATTTTTATTTTCTCTCTTTCTCATCCTTTTCCAACCTATTTTGGCTTGAAATGAGGCCATAATGGTATTCGTTAACTTTTTGAAATTTTTTGCTATTTTTTTGGAATTTTCAATTTAGCGTCGGGTAGGAACGGAACGGAGTGGAACGGTAATTATTATTTTCTTTCTTTCTCGGCCTTTTCAAACCTATTTTGGCTAGACAGGAAGTCATAAAGGTATTTTTTAATTTTTTGAATATTTTTGACTATTTTTTTGGAATTTTCTACTACGCGTCGTGTAGGAACGGAACAGACCAATAATTTTTTATTTTTTCTGTTTCTCGGCATTTTCCAACCTATTTTGGCTTGAAATGAAGCCATAATGGTATATTTTAATTTTTTCAATTTTATTGCTATTTTTTTGGAATTTTCAATTTCACGTTGGGTAGGAACGAAACGAAACGAAACGATAATTTTTTTTTTCTCCCTTTCTCATCTTTTTCAAACCTATTTTGGCTTGAAAAGAATACGTAATGGTATTTTTTTAATTTTTTTAATTTTTTGATATTTTTTTTGAATTTTCTATTACGCGTCGGGTTGGAACAAAACGTAATGATAATTTTTATTTTATCTCTTTCTCATCATTTTCCAACCTATTTTGGCTAGAAATGAAGCCATAATGGTATTTTTTAAATCTTTGAATCTTTTTGCTATTTTTTTTTAATTTTCTATTTCGCGTCGGGTTAGAACGAAACGGAACGATAATTTTTATATTTTCTCTTTCTCGGCCTTTTCCAACCTGTTTTGACTCGAAAGGAAGCCATAATGGTATTTTTTAATTTTTTGAACTTTTTTGCTATTTTATTTGAATTTTCTACTACGCTTCGTGTAGGAACGGAATGGATCGATAATTTTTTTTTTCTCTTTCTCGGCATTTTCCAACCTGTTTTGGCTTGAAATGAAGTCATAATGGCAAATTTTAATTCTTTCAATTTTATTTCTATTTTTTTGGAATTTTCATTTTCCCGTTGGATTGGAACGAAACGAAACGATAATTTTTATTTTCTCCCTTTCTCATCTTTTCCAAACCTATTTTGGCTTGAAAAGAATACATAACTGTATTTTTTATTTTTTTGAATTTTTTGCTATTTTTTTGGAATTTTCTATTACGCGTCGGGTTGGAACGAAACGTAATGATAATTTTTATTTTGTCTCTTTCTCATCCTTTTCCAACCTATTTTGGCTAGAAATGAAGCCATAATGGTATTTTTTAAATCTTTGAACCTTTTTGCTATTTTTTTTTAATTTTCTATTTCGGGTCGGGTTGGAACGAAACGGAACGATAATTTTTATATTCTCTCTTTCTCGGCCTTTTCCAACCTGTTTTGACTTGAAAGGAAGCCGTAATGGTATTTTTAAATTTTTTGAACTTTTTTTGCTATTTTTTTGGGATTTCCTATTTCGCGTCGGGTTGGAACGAATCGGAACGATAATTTTCATATTCTCTCTTTTCCGGCATTTTCCAACCTATTTTCGCTTGAAATAAAGGCATAATGGTATATTTTAATTTTTTTGAATTTTTTTGCTATTTTCTTGAAATTTTCAATTACGCTTCGGGTAGAAACGAAATGTAATAATAATTTTTTTTTTCTCTCTTTCTCATCCTTTTCCAACCTATTTTGGCTTGAAATGAGGCCATAATGGTATTCGTTAACTTTTTGAAATTTTTTGCTATTTTTTTGGAATTTTCTATTTAGCGTCGGGTAGGAACGGAACGGAGTGGAACGGTAATTATTATTTTCTTTCTTTTTCGGCCTTTTCAAACCTATTTTGGCTAGACAGGAAGTCATAAAGGTATTTTTTTAATTTTTTGAACATTTTTACTATTTTTTTGGAATTTCCATTACGCGTTGTGTAGGAACGGAACAGACCAATAATTTTATATTTTTTTTGTTTCTCGGCATTTTCCAACCTATTTTGGCTTGAAATGAGGCCATAATGGTATTCGTTAACTTTTTGAAACTTTTTGCTATTTTTTTAGAATTTTCTATTTAGCGTCGGGTAGGAACGGAACGGAGTGGAATGGTAATTATGTTTTCTTTCTTTTCTCGGCCTTTTCAAACCTATTTTGGCTGGACAGGAAGTCATAAAGGTATTTTTTAATTTTTTGAATATTTTTGACTATTTTTTTGGAATTTTCTACTACGCGTCGTGTAGGAACGGAACAGACGAATAATTTTTTATTTTTTCTGTTTCTCGGCATCTTCCAACCTATTTTGGCTTGAAAAGAAGCCATAATGGTATATTTTAATTTTTTCAATTTTATTGCTATTTTTTTGGAATTTTCAATTTCGCGTTGGGTAGGAACGAAACGAAACGAAACGATAATTTTTTTTTTTCTCCCTTTCTCATCTTTTTCAAACCTATTTTGGCTTGAAAAGAATACGTAATGGTATTTTTTTTAATTTTTTTAATTTTTTGATATTTTTTTTGAATTTTCTATTACGCGTCGGGTTGGAACAAAAGGTAATGATAATTTTTATTTTATCTCTTTCTCATCCTTTTCCAACCTATTTTGGCTAGAATGAAGCCATAATGGTATTTTTTTAAATCTTTGAACCTTTTTGCTATTTTTTTTTAATTTTCTATTTCGGGTCGGGTTGGAACGAAACGGAACGATAATTTTTATATTCTCTCTTTCTCGGCCTTTTCCAACCTGTTTTTGACTTGAAGGAAGCCGTAATGGTATTTTTTAAATTTTTTGAACTTTTTTTGCAATTTTTTTTGGGAATTTCCTATTTCGCGTCGGGTTGGAACGAATCGGAACGATAATTTTCATATTCTCTCCTTTCCCGGCATTTTCCAACCTATTTTCGCTTGAAATAAAGGCATAATGGTATATTTTAATTTTTTTGAATTTTTTTGCTATTTTCTTGAAATTTTCAATTACGCTTCGGGTAGAAACGAAATGTAATAATAATTTTTTTTTTCTCTCTTTCTCATCCTTTTCCAATCTATTTTGGCTTGAAATGAGGCCATAATGGTATTCGTTAACTTTTTGAAATTTTTTGCTATTTTTTTGGAATTTTCTATTAGCGTCGGGTAGGAACGGAACGGAGTGGAACGGTAATTATTATTTTCTTTCTTTTTCGGCCTTTTCAAACCTATTTTGGCTAGACAGGAAGTCATAAAGGTATTTTTTAATTTTTTGAACATTTTTACTATTTTTTTTGAATTTCCATTACGCGTTGTGTAGGAACGGAACAGACCAATAATTTTATATTTTTTTTGTTTCTCGGCATTTTCCAACCTATTTTGGCTTGAAATGAGGCCATAATGGTATTCGTTAACTTTTGAAACTTTTTGCTATTTTTTTTAGAATTTTCTATTTAGCGTCGGGTAGGAACGGAACGGAGTGGAATGGTAATTATTATTTTCTTTCTTTCTCGGCCTTTTCAAACCTATTTTGGCTAGACAGGAAGTCATAAAGGTATTTTTTTAATTTTTTGAACATTTTTTACTATTTTTTTGGAATTTCCATTACGCGTTGTTTAGGAACGGAACAGACCAATAATTTTATATTTTTTTTGTTTCTCGGGCATTTTCCAACCTATTTTGGCTTGAAATGAGGCCATAATGGTATTCGTTAACTTTTTGAACCTTTTTGCATATTTTTTTTTTAATTTTCTATTTCGGGTCGGGTCGGAACGAAACGAAACGATAATTTTTATTTTCTTCCCTTTCTCATCTTTTCCAAACCTATTTTTGGCTTGAAAAGAATACATAACTGTTTTTTTTTATTTTTTTGAATTTTTTGCTATTTTTTGGAATTTCTATTTAGCGTCGGGGTAGGAACGGAACGGCAGTGGAACGGTAATTATTATTTTCTTTCGTTCTCGGCCTTTTCAAACCTATTTTGGCTAGACAGGAAGTCATAAAGGTATTTTTTAATTTTTTGAATATTTTTGACTATTTTTTTGGAATTTTCTACTACGCGTCGTGTAGGAACGGAACAGACCAATAATTTTTATTTTTTCTGTTTCTCGGCATTTTCCAACCTATTTTTGGCTTGAAATGAAGCCATAATGGTATATTTTAATTTTTTCAATTTTATTGCTATTTTTTTGGAATTTTCAATTTCGCGTTGGGTAGGAACAAAACGAAACGAAACGATAATTTTTTATTTTCTCCCTTTCTCATCTTTTTCAACCTATTTTGGCTTGAAAAGAATACGTAATGGTATTTTTTTAATTTTTTTAATTTTTTGATATTTTTTTTGAATTTTCTATTACGCGTCGGGTTGGAACAAAACGTAATGATAATTTTTATTTTATCTCTTTCTCATCCTTTTCCAACCTATTTTGGCTAGAAATGAAGCCATAATGGTATTTTTTAAATCTTTGAATCGTTTTGCTATTTTTTTTTAATTTTTTATTTCGCGTCGGGTTAGAACGAAACGGAACGATAATTTTTATATTTTTCTCTTTCTCGGCCTTTTCCAACCTGTTTTGACTCGAAAGGAAGCCATAACGGTATTTTTTTAATTTTTTTGAACTTTTTTGCTATTTTATTTGAATTTTCTACGACAGCTTCGTGTAGGAACGGAATGGATCGATAATTTTTTTTTTTCTCTTTCTCGGCATTTTCCATCCTGTTTTGGCTTGAAATGAAGTCATAATGGCAAATTTTAATTCTTTCAATTTTATTTCTATTTTTTGGAATTTTCATTTTTCCGTTGGATAGGAACGAAACGAAACGATAATTTTTATTTTCTCCCTTTCTCATCTTTTCCAACATATTTTGGCTTGAAAAGAATACATAACTGTATTTTTTATTTTTTGAATTTTTGCTATTTTTTTGGAATTTTCTATTACGCGTCGGGTTGGAACGAAACGTAATGATAATTTTATTTGTCTCTTTCTCATCCTTTCCAACCTATTTTGGCTAGAAATGAAGCCATAATGGTATTTTTTAAATCTTTGAATCTTTTTGCTATTTTTTTTTTAATTTTTCCATTTCGGCTCGGGTTGGAACGAAACGGAACGATAATTTTTATATTCTCTCTTTCTCGGCCTTTTCCAACCTGTTTTGACTTGAAAGGAAGCCGTAATGGTATTTTTTAATTTTTTGAACTTTTTTAGCTATTTTTTTGGGATTTCCTATTTCGCGTCGGGTTGGAACGAAACGGAACGATAATTTTCATATTCTCTCTTTCCCAGCATTTTCCAACCTATTTTCGCTTGAAATAAAGGCATAATGGTATATTTTAATTTTTTTGAATTTTTTTTGCTATTTTCTTGAAATTTCAATTACGCATCGGGTAGAAACGGAAATGTAATAATAATTTTTATTTTCTCTCTTTCTCATCCTTTTCCAACCTATTTTGGCTTGAAATGAGGCCATAATGGTATTCGTTAACTTTTGAAATTTTTTGCTATTTTTTTGGAATTTTGCAATTTAGCGTCGGGTAGGAACGGAACGGAGTGGAACGGTAATATATTATTCTTTCTTTCTCGGCCTTTTCAAACCTATTTTGGCTAGACAGGAAGTCATAAAGGTATTTTTTAATTTTTTGAATATTTTGACTATTTTTTTGGAATTTTCTACTACGCGTCGTGTAGGAACGGAACAGACCAATAATTTTTATTTTTTCTGTTTCTCGGCATTTTCCAACCTACTTTTGGCTTTGAAATGAAGCCATAATGGTATATTTTAATTTTTTCAATTTTATTGCTATTTTTTGGAATTTTTCAATTTTCACGTTGGGTAGGAACGAACCGAAACGAAACGATAATTTTTTTTTCTCCCTTTCTCATCTTTTTCAAACCTATTTTGGCTTTGAAAAGATACGTAATGGTATTTTTTAATTTTTTTAATTTTTTGATATTTTTTTTGAATTTTCTATTACGCGTCGGGTTGGAACAAACGTAATGATAATTTTTATTTTATCTCTTTCTCATCATTTTCCAACCTATTTGGCTAGAAATGAAGCCATAATGGTATTTTGTTAAATCTTTGAGAATCTTTTTGCTATTTTTTTTTAACTTTTCATTTTCGAGTCGGGTTAGAACGAAACGGAAACGATAATTTTATATTCTCTTTCTCGGCCTTTTCAACGTTTTGGACTCGAAAGGAAAGCATAAATGTATTTTTTAATTTTTTGAACTTTTTTGTATTTTGATTTGAATTTTCTACTACGCTTCGTGTAGGAACGGAATGGATCGATAATTTTTTTTTTCTCTTTCTCGGCATTTTCCAACCTGTTTTGGCTTGAAATGAAGTCATAATGGCAAATTTTAATTCTTTCAATTTTATTTCTATTTTTTGGAATTTTCATTTTCCCGTTGGATTGGAACGAAACGAAACGATAATTTTTATTTTCTCCCTTTCTCATCTTTCCAAACCTATTTTGGCTTGAAAAGAATACATAACTGTATTTTTTATTTTTTTGAATTTTTTGCTATTTTTTTGGAATTTTCTATTACGCGTCGGGTTGGAACGAAACGTAATGATAATTTTTATTTTGTCTCTTTCTCATCCTTTTCCAACCTATTTTGGCTAGAAATGAAGCCATAATGTATTTTTTAAATCTTTGAATCTTTTTGCTATTTTTTTTTAATTTTCCATTTCGGCTCGGGTTGGAACGAAACGGAACGATAATTTTTATATTCTCTCTTCTCGGCCTTTTCCAACTGTTTTGACTTGAAAGGAAGCCGTAATGGTATTTTAATTTTTTGAACTTTTTAGCTATTTTTTTTGGGATTTCCTATTTCGCGTCGGGTTGGAACGAAACGGAACGATAATTTTCATATTCTCTCTTTCCAGCATTTTCCAACCTATTTTCGCTTGAAATAAAGGCATAATGGTATATTTTAATTTTTTTGAATTTTTTTGCTATTTTCTTGAAATTTTCAATTACGCATCGGGTAGAAACGAAATGTAATAATAATTTTAT
>JAXUIC010000691.1:0-19434 GCA_035136125.1 Quercus rubra
TTTAAACTTAGATGAAGTGAAATAGAATTTTGTTATCCTTATCGGTTATATGATTACAAGTGTTTTGTTGGAACTGGTAACCAAATTCTCAAAACTTAAATTCACACCAAAGTACCAAACAATATATTTCCCGTACTTTTATTGAAATTTATTTCACTACTTAATTCTTTGAATCTATATTCTCTTCATAGTCTAGAAGAAATTTTCGCAGCTTAAAAAATTTAAAATAAAAAAATAAAAAAAAAACCTCAGAGTTGTACTCATTTTGTAGTTTTACGATCGGTCATTTTGTAACATGATGAGCATTTGTGTGAAAAAAACCTCTGAAGTTCCATGGCTGATAAAAGAAATTCTCTCCAATCTCTTTTTATAGAGAGATGGGTTTGTGCGTGTTTTTATACATCCTTCATAGTTGTATTATCACGAAGCCGGTCCAATGGATTTAGATTGGTACTACTGATTCCCAAAGCATGAGTGTTTAATGTGTTATTAATTTTATCTCATTGGCTTCTGCACATGACAGCAAAATTAAAAATAATTAGATTGTACACGTGTATAGTAAAATTGGACTCTAATTTTAGATTCTAATTGAATAATTGGAATGATAATTGTGGGGGGCGAAAACTTGAGCCTTTGCGTTAGGTTTGAGCCCCACTCTTTAATAATAATGCGTCTGAGGAGAAGAAAGCATGGGAAAAGGCCCCGTAATAGATAATAGAGCAGATAAATATCCAAAGGTGTTGGTCCGAGAGGGTCATCCTCCTCGGATCTGACATATATCAATAAAGTGAGCTTCGTCTTGCTCTAAACAACCTTTCAGGAAGCTCCAGCGACAAAGATAGACTTCAAATGTACAGGGAAGGGATAAGAACACAGAAATATCTAAGGAAAAAGCTGCTACCATCGCATTAAATGCAGTACAGCAGCTTTCCTGGCCGCATTAATGTGGAGAAGACCTCTGAACAGTGTTTACAACCACTTTTACTCCTAGAAAATCAAAAAGCAGTGCGAAAGGAGAGAAAAACTCGAGTACGGGGTTAGAAAGTAGACAAGTGGACGGTAGGATTGAGTGGAGGATGACTATATAATAGAGTAAAGCCTCCAGAAAAAGGGGAGAGAGAGATATTAAAGAAGAACATTGAAGAAGATACACTGTAGCATTAAGAAGAACACCAACGGAAATAGCCATTTTGTCTAAAAACTTCCTCCTCGGACATCATCTAAAATAGCCAACTTATCCTAAAAAGTATTCCTTGGACTTGATCTCAGCATTTGACTGTGTTTTATCCTCCTCGGACAAATTCATGACCCCTATTAACTGTTATAAAACCCATCACCAGCCCAATTCTTTCACCCACTCTCATAAATTTATTGTATTGGGCTCATTGGGCCCAGATCCTATTCCGTCTGGGTTTGGGCTACAATTTGTGACCCTACAATTGGCGCCGTCTGTGGGAAGAATTAGTGCCAGTAAAGTTTACAACAGTTATGACGGGTTCAGGACCACAGCAGATCAGTCCACCCCATGTAGAATCAGTTAACGTTCATCAACAAGGCGAGCTCCACAACCTTGAACAGGAGAATCATGTAGATAACCAGCAAGAAGGTAGCTCGCAGACAATCCAGGCTGGTAGAAACGGCTATCGACGAAGGAGTCACTTGGTACACGAACAAGCTGATGAAGGGGATTTGCAACGAGAAATTGAAGATCTAAAAAAGAAACTTCGTCGTGCACAACGAAAGCAAACCCCTTCAAGCTCTAATGTTTCTTCCAGCGATGAAGGTGATAACAGTTACAGGGAATGCTCAAAAACTCCACCCAGTGAATCCTATTCTTATGACGAGGAACACTCTCACAAGAGGAGAAGAAAAAGCTCGTCTGGGAGGGGGGTAGGAACTAAGGTCATGAAGAAGGCTCTGAGCCAAATTTCTAAATCTCCCTTTACTCGGGGAATAGAAAAAGCAAAGCTTCCCAGACGTTTTCAACAACCTACGTTCTCCATGTATAACGAACGTACCGATCCTGTAGAACATGTGAGTCAATTCAAACAGAAGATGGCGGTTCACTCTCAAGATGAAGCCTTGCTGTGCAGAGTGTTCCCCTCCAGTTTAGGACCGATGCCGATGAGATGGTTCGATGGGTTGAGAACTAATTCCATCAGCTCCTTTAAGAAGCTTACTCAATCGTTCTGTTCCCGGTTTATTACATGCAGTAGGGTCCCTCAGCCCCTAGATTCTCTACTGTCTATGACAATGAGGGAAGGAGAATCGGTGAAGTTGTATGCTGAAAGGTATTGGGAGATGTTCAATGAGATTGATGGTGATTTTGATGAAGTCGCTATTAAAACTTTCAAGGTTGGCCTTCCTTCCGAACATGGTTTGAGAAAATCTTTGACAGGTAAACCGGTCACCAGTTTGTGACAACAAATGGATAAGGTGGACAAGTATAAAAGAATAGAAGATGATCAACAACAGGGAAAAGGGAAAGCTAAGTTTATCCCTCAAGAAAGGAGAGAATTTAAGTCGAACAGATACAATAATAACCGGCCGAGAAGGGATTATACTAAGCAGCAGGCGTCAAATAACAATCAGTTGGTCGGAGCTATATTCCGAGAACCCGTGCATCAAGTCTTAGAAAAGATTAAGAACGAACCCTTCTTCAAGTGGCCCAATAAGATGATGAGAAACCCTGAAAAGAGAAACCGAAATCTCTATTGTCAATACCATCGAGACCATGGTCACACTACCGAGAATTGCAGAAGTTTATGGGATCACTTGGACTAACTTGTCCGAGAAGGCAAATTGAAACAGCTGCTGCATCACTCTAGTAGTTTGGGTGGTCAAACCGATACTCGGTCGGAAAGGGAGAATTCTTCACGACCCCATCTCGAAACTATCAACGTTATTTTTACGGCGCTTGGCAGAACGGGGTTGTGCCCTTCTAGAGTAATGTCTGTGGCTCGCCTGTTTCCCGAGGATGGTAACCGTGAGCCGAAGAGAGCTAAACTAGAACGGTCCCTAGTCATGGGATTCTCAGACGAGGACAAGATTGGAACTATTCAGCCTCATGATGATGCTCTAGTAATCATTCTCCGAATTTGAGGTTATGATGTGAAGAGAGTGATGGTGGATCAAGGTAGCGCAGCCGAGATCATGTATCCTGATCTTTTCAAGGGGCTGAATTTAAGAGATGAAGATCTGACGCCTTACAGTTCTCCTTTAATAAGTTTTGAAGGGAAGGTTATTACCCCGAAGGGACAGATCAGACTACCAGTGCAAGCCGGTTCAGAAACAGTGGAAGTCGATTTTATCGTAGTAGATGCATATTCTCCTTATACAGCAATCGTTGCCAGACCTTGGCTTCATACTTTAGGAGCGGTCTCTTCAACCCTACATCAGAAGATCAAATACCCATCCGGAGGCAAAATAGAAGAAATATTGGGTGATCAAACCATGGCGCGACAGTGCATGATAGCAGCCATCCGACACAAACCTGAAGAAGAATCTGTGACTCACGGAGTGGAGTTATAGCAGTTAAAACCCCCAATGACACCTATTGATGGGACATCCAAGGAGGTGAAATGTGAAGATCTTGTGAAAATCACCATAGGAGACGATCCAGAGAAGTTTTTTCAAGTCGGATCCCAACTACCTCATTAAGAGAGGGAGGAACTGGTAGAGTTCCTTAAACGAAACATTGACGTCTTTGCCTGGAATACTTATGAGGCTCCAGGGGTGGATCCAAACTTCATTTGCCACCACTTGAATGTTAATCCGTTAACAACTCCTAAAAAGCAGCTCCCTCGTCGTCCATCTAAAGAGCATGCAGAAGCAGTCTGTCAGGAAGTGACGAAACTCAAACAGGCTGGGGCTATCAAGGAAGTCTTCTATCCCGAATGGTTGGCAAACACGGTAGTAGTCAAGAAAAGAATGAGAAGTGGCGAGTGTGTGTTGATTTCACAGATTTAAATAAAGCTTGCCCTAAAGATCCATTCCCCATGCCCAAGATCGATCAGCTGGTAGACGCCACTGTCGGCCATCCTCGGATGAGCTTTTTGGACGCGTTTCAGGGTTATCATCAGAAACCTTTGGCTCTGGATGATCAAGAAAAAACTGCTTTTGTTACTCCAGTTGGGAATTACCATTACAAAGTGATGCCAATTGGCTTGAAGAATGCAGGTTCCACCTATCAAAGAATGATGACGAGGATGTTCGAATCATTACTGGGAAAAAATATTGAGATTTATATAGACGATATGGTGGTGAAAAGCAAAAAGGTGTCGGAGCACCTTGGAGACCTTCAAGTTGTCTTTGAAATTCTCAGAAGCTATAAACTATGTCTAAATGCTTCCAAATGCTCATTTGGTGTAGGATCGGGCAAATTCTTGGGTTACATGGTTACTCACAGGGGAATCGAAGCTAATCTCGACCAGATTAAAGCCATCACCAATATGCAAACTCCTCGGAACCCAAAGGAAGTGCAAAAGCTAACTGGAATGGCTGCCACTTTGAATAGATTCATATCTCGATCAGCAGATAGATGCCGACCTTTCTTTCTATTGATCAATAAATGGAAGAACTTTGAATGGACAAAAGATTGTGCCGAAGCCTTTCAACAACTTAAAGACTACCTAGCTCCGTCGCCGGTCATGTCTAGTCCTGAGCCAGATGAAGTTCTTTTCGCTTATATTGTTGTAGCCTCGTATGCAGTAAGTTTGGTGTTGATACGGGTGGATAACGGTGTACAGCGGCCAGTGTACTACGTGATTAAGTCGTTGCACGAAGCGGAAGTGCGTTATCTACCACTGGAAAAAGCTATTCTGGTAGTGGTGCTTGGCACGCGTAAGTTGCCTCACTATTTTCAAGCGCATACAGTGGTTGTTCTTACACAACTCCTGCTAAAAACCATACTCAAAAGTGCTGATTACACGGGAAGGATAGCCAAGTGGGGTACAATTCTGGGAGCTTTCGATATCAAGTACATGCCTCGTACCTCCGTGAAGGGACAGGTACTCGCCGACTTGGTGGCAGAATTCACCAAACCTGAAGCGGATGAATTACTAGCAGATAGAGACAAGGATGAAAAATTGGTGGATACAATCTCCCAATACTGCCCTCCGACATGGGAAGTACATATAGACAGAGCATCAAACCAAAAAGGTGAGGGGGTTGGATTAGTACTGACGTCTTCCGAGATGGTTATCGTTGAGAAGTCTCTGAGGTTAGACTTTCCAACTACGAATAACGAAGCGGAGTATGAAGCTCTATTGGAAGGAATGGCTATGGTCCAAAGGATGGGAGGGAAGTCCATAAAACTCTTCTTGAACTCAAGGTTGGTTGTCGGTCAAGTAAAAGGGGAATTCGAAACCAACGATGAAATGATGCGGGGATATCTTAGTCAAGTTAAAATTATGCAGACGAAATTTGAATCCTTTAGCTTACTACATATCCCAAGAAGTGGCAATGCACATGTGGACTCTTTGGCCATGCTTGCAACCTCCTCGGCACAGAACTTGTCTCGAGTAATCCTTGTTGAGGACCTACACAGACCCTCGGTAACAGTGAACATGGTTCAAATCAACCAAGTGAGAGCGGGGCCAAGTTGGATGGATTCTATCACACAATTCTTGAAGGAAGATATTTTGCCTGAGGAGAAAATTGAAGCTGACAAAATACGAAAGAAAGCTACTAGTTATTGGCTGTCGGAGGACAGCAAGCTATATAGGCGTTCCTTTTCAGGGCCTTATTTGCTATGTGTTCATCCCGACCAAACTGAATTACTCCTGGAAGAGATGCATGAAGGGATCTGTGAAAGTCATACTGGAGGCAGATCCTTAGCACATAGGGCCATTACTCAAGGTTATTGGTGACCAAACATGCAGAGAGAAGCTTTGGAATACGTTAAAAAGTGTGATCAGTGCCAGCAGTACTCACCGAATATACACAAACCAGGGGGAATCCTCAATCCACTATCTAGCCCATGGCCATTCGCTCAATGGGGCTTAGATATCGTCGGACCATTTCCTAAAGCTGTGGGAAACAAGAAATATCTCATAGTCGGCATAGACTATTTTACGAAGTGAGTTGAAGCGGAGCCTCTAGCCAATATTCGAGATGTGGATGCAAAAAGATTCATCTGGAAAAGCATTGTTATTCGGTTTGGCGTTCCTCATGTGCTCATCTTAGATAATGGACTCCAGTTTGATAGCAAGATGTTCAGAAATTATTGTGGCAAGCTGGGGATTACTAACAGGTATTCTACTCCGGCTTACCTTCAAGGGAATGGACAGACTGAAGCTGTGAATAAAGTCATACTAAGTGGATTGAAGAAAAGATTGGATGATGCAAAAGGTAAATGGGTGGAAGAACTTCCACACGTACTTTGGACGTACAGAACCACGCATTGTAGATCCACCGGAGAAACCCCTTTTTCAATGACTTACGGAGCTGAAGCTGTCATTCCTTTGGAGTCTGGATTCCCGACGACGAGAACTAGCTCATTCAATCCAAAAGACAACAATGAACACCTAGCAAGAGGTCTAGACCTGATTGACGAAAAGAGAGAGAACGCGATGGTTCAGTTGGCCCATTATCAGCAGAAACTGAAGTGAGGTTATGATGCCCATGTAAGGACAAGACCTTTGCCCCCTGGCGACCTGGTACTACGCAAAGTTGTGGGCTCGGCAAAAAATCCGGCGTGGGGAAAATTGGGGCCGAATTGGGAAGGACCATATCGTATCACCTCCAACGCTGGCATTGGAGAATACTTCTTAGAAGACCTGGACGGACTTGTAGTATCCCGTCCTTGGAATGTCAATAACTTAAAAAGGTATTATTATTAATAAATGTGTATTTGATCAATATTTGTTCTTTATGTGAAATGTGTATGCCACTCTTGATTCTACGAAGTGTTTGAACTTAAATCCAATCATGCATGAGTCCTCGGACCAGATGATTTGGGTTAGTTAACACTCTTACGGTTCTACGAAGTGTTTAAACTTAAATCCAATCATGCATGAGTCCTCGGACCAGATGATTTGGGTTAGTTAACACTCTTGCAGTTCTACGAAATGTTTAAACTTAAATCCAAGCATGCATGAGTCCTCGGACCAGATGATTTGGGTTAGTTAACACTCTTGCGGTTCTACGAAGTGTTTAAACTTAAATCCAATCATGCATGAGTCCTCGGACCAGATGATTTGGGTTAGTTAACACTCTTGCGGTTCTACGAAGTGTTTAAACTTAAATCCAATCATGCATGAGTCCTTGGACCAGATGATTTGGGTTAGTTAACACTCTTGCGGTTCTACGAAGTGTTTAAACTTAAATCCAATCATGCATGAGTCCTCGGACCAGATGATTTGGGTTAGTTAACACTCTTGCGGTTCTACGAAGTGTTTAAACTTAAATCTAATCATGCATGAGTCCTTGGACCAGATGGTTTGGGTTAGTTAACACTTGCAGTTCTCTGAAGTGTTTAAACTTAAATCCAATCATGCATGGGTCCTCGGATCAGATGATTTGGGTTAGTTAATACTTTTTCCCAGTTCTACTAAGTGGTTAAACTTAAATCCAATCATGACTGGAGTCCTCGGACTAGATGATTGGGGTTCGTTAACAATTGTTCTAAGTTTCTTTAAGTATTTAAATTTAAGTTTAAGCACATTATTTAATGTTCCCGTTCGGATTAGTTATATTTATTGTTACTATTAAAGATACTTGTCGGATTAGTTATATTTATTGTTGCTATTAAAGATACTTGTTGGATTAGTTATATTTATTGTTACTATTTAAAGTTACCATTCGGATTAGTTGTATTTGGGTTGAATTAGTCCTCTAAATCATACGTACAATTCAGATAAAAAAAAAATGATGAAATGAAATGACAACAGAAGAATTCGCCATTACTTCATTGATAATAAGGGTGAAATACATGTCTTTCAAAAAAAAAAAAAAACATACAAAAGCAGTAAAAAAAGAAAATAGATGTACTAATAAGACTAATGTCCTAAGCTTTTGCCTTGGGAGCTTCTGGGTCAGCAACTTGCTTGGACTGAGAGACGGCGGTATCTGAAGCCTGGCTTTTTCCCTTATCCTGGTTTTTGTCCTTGCCCTGAGGAGCTTCAACTTTTTTCCCTTGGCCATCATCTTGGCGAGAGTCAGTTGGAACTTCCACAGGAGCACGAGGAGCTTGATCTGTTGTAAGAGCCTCAGATACTTGGGCAGGCTGCTCGGGGGGAGGAGAGCCAGAACCTGGGAGCTCTCGGATGTCCGAATCATAGTATATGCTCTCAGGTAGTCGTAGGCTGGAATCAGCAGGGATCCCATCGGCATCGAGGGCTTTACCCCAAGTGATGTCGCAATAATCCCTGGCTATGGAAGAAAATTCGTCAGTAAGCCTACTCTGAGTCTCCTGTACCCCCAGGGCAAACGCAGCCTGCTTTTCGGCCTCAGCTGCCACCTTTAGTAGTTGGGCAGCCTCCTTGGCCTTGTGAAGTTCTTCGCGGAGATCTTTCACCAACTGCTTTTCTGTTGCCAGATTAATCTCGCAGTAGTGCGGCTCCTTGCAAAGGTCTTCAGCCTGTCTCTCAGTCGTTTTTAGGCCCGCTTCGGCACTAGCCTTCTCCTTGAGGGCTTGTTTCACCTCCTCAGCCATTTGTGCTTGTTTATCTTTCAGTGCACCTAGCTGAGCCTCTACGGTATCTCGGGCATCCTGGGCAGCCTTCGTCTTGTTGCGAGAGTTCTTTACCCACTCCTTGGCCACATAAACTTGTTGCGTGACCTAGTATGCGTAATGATAAAGTGGCTTGTGTTATAAAATGCAAGTAAACGAAAATGAAGGAAAAATGAGTAGAATTGTTTACCATGGCCAAGTCCTTTTTTAGGGAAAGGAAGAGGTCAGGATGATTAAAACTCCTGTAGGCAGCCATGTCCTGAGGAAGGAGGAGAGGCTGTTGCAGAGCCTCAGCCATCAGGCCGGCATGCCCCTCGCGATAATGCCTAAGCATGGCATCAAACGCGATGGGCATACCATCGACCTCTAGTACGGGTGACCAAGTACGTGGAGACCGACGTACTTGGGCCACCAGGGCTTCCTCTCGATTGTCCGCGGAGTTGGACCTCCTACCCCTACGGTCTTGAATCTGTCTAGCTGCTTATTTCCTTTAGAGGGGCCTAGCTCCCCCTCTTCGACAGTATCCACTGGCCTTTTCCACCTTAGGTCAGGGTTAGGTTTTAACCCAAGGTCAACAGGGATCTGAGGTGGAGGAGGAGGGGGATTTACAGGAGGTTTGGACTTATTTTTATCTTGAGGGGATGGCACCTTATTCCTATTCTTCATTAATTCTTTCAGGCTTGGACCGGTCTTGGGGGCTATTGTTTCCTCCTCGTCTGATGTGTCGGTAATGTAAGTTACCACTTGAGCAGGAGTCTGCACACACGAATGCTCGTCTACCCCCTCTTCGGCCTCCGATATAAGGATTGTTCCTTCTTCAAACTGGAATCTGTCAATCTCTTGTTCAAGGGAAGAAGAGGAAGCTGTGCCTTCTCTGATGATAGCCTCCCCAAGTGGTACTTGTTGTAACGGTTGGGCAACGAGAGGTATCCCTTGTGGGATAGGATGGTCAACAGGGGGAAGATCGTATGGGGCAAGGAAGTCTGGCCGAGAGACGACTATACGCGCTAAACGGTGGTCGCCTGCTCGGATAGAATTGCCGACGTCCAGAAATGACCTAGAAATTGGCTCAAAGTCCAAAATTAGGTGAACTGCACGAAGTTGCCCGTCGTCGTTCACAAAAATTTCTGACCTGAGCAGGTAGTTAAGTGCTGGAACGTTGATTAGGCTGAGCTTTGGGTTGGTAAACAATTTATCTGTCAAGTAAACAAATCACATAGTTAAGAGCCTCGGCAATATAAAAAATAACTAAACAAATAAATGTAAATGTATTAAAATGATATCTAAGTGCAGTAAAGTAAAGCCGAGTACTCCTTAAATCTAATGTTAGAAACTCTAGATCTAAATTGCTCCACCTGGCTTTCCTAGCTTGGTTGGGCAGGCTAGGCCGTCACTCCAAGGGCCCGACAGGATGAGGTAGTCATTTTTCATCCCTTTGTTAGATTTGGGGAGGCAAGAGACCAACTTGACCACATTGGAACGGGACTTAAGGTAAAACTCTGCCCGGGATTCTATATGGCCTTCATATAAATGAGCGACGTCGTACCAAGTCAATCCTAGCCCTAGATGTCGATCCAAAGCATCAATTGATCTTAGGACTCTAAAAAAATTGGGAGCACATTGGTGGAGGGCAGAGTCTATGGGCACGTAGGTAATCCCTTGTAATCCTACCCATGGGGACGGTTATGCCTCATTATATGAAGGCAATCATAGGGATTACAACCTCCCCTACTTTTCGGTCAAACTCCACCCTTTCTGTGGTGCAATGTCGTACCACCACCTCTTGAGGAATGTGGCACTTTTCTTTGAACAACTCTATCAAGGACGGAGTCTTTACTAGACACTCAAATCTACCCATTTTTAGCTTGCGAGGTGTAGAATGGTTAGCTGATGAGGTTAGCCGAGAAGGTAGAGGAAGTTCGAAGAACGAAACTTACGTGGAGTAAGATGCAAACTGATCTTCTTGTCTCTGGAGGATCTTTGAAGTCTCTTTTGTGAAGGTATGATGAATGCGGAGATATGAACGCTCTGAAATTGCAAACTCTAATGAAAAATGAAAAGAATAATGTTTGGAAGCTTTTATAGTAGAGACGCAATTCCGCCCAAATATTGAAGGTAAAACCTAAACCGTTGGATTAGAGTTCCACCGTTGGATGTCTGGAGTGTAACGCGGTCCAAGGCGTTTAATGATGATGTGCGAGTTCCCAAGCATCAGAAACTCTCGTGAAATGGCAGAAATGACCCTTCTGCGTGCCTGGGTTTAAATACCCTTGTGGACTTAATTGTAATTGCAGATACACATCAAAATTATAATTTTTCTCCTCGGATGAGAGAGAAAAATTAGAATTTTGAAGGGCTTTTGTGGGGAGCGAAAACTTGAGCCTTTGCGTTAGGCTTGAGCCCCACTCTTTAATAATAATGCGTTCGAGGAGAAGAAAGCATGGGAAAAGGCCCCGTAATAGATAATAGAGCAGATAAATATCCAAGGGTGTTGGTCCGAAAGGGTCATCCTCCTCGGATCTGACATATATCAATAAAGTGAGCTTCGTCTTGCTCTAAACAACCTTCTAGGAAGCTCCAGCGATGAAGATAGACTTCAAATGTACAAGGAAGGGATAAGAACATAGAAATATCTAAGGAAAAAGCTGCTACCACCGCAATAAATGCAGTACAACAGCTTTCCTGGCCGCATTAATATGGAGAAGACCTCTGAACAGTGTTTACAACCACTTTTACTCCCAGAAAATCAAAAAGCAGTGGGAAAGGAGAGAAAAACTCGAGTACGGGGTTAGAAAGTAGACAAGTGGATGGTAGGATTGAATGGATGATGACTATATAATAGAGTAAAGCCTCCAGAAAAAGGGGAGAGAGAGATATTAAAGAAGAACATTGAAGAAGATACACTGTAGCATTAAGAAGAACACCAACGGAAATAGCCATTTTGTCTAAAAACTTCCTCCTCGGACATCATTTGAAATAGCCAACTTATCCTAAAAAGTATTCCTTGGACTTGATCTCAGCATTTGATTGTGTTTTGTCCTCCTCGGACAGATTCATAACCCCTATTAACTGTTATAAAACCTATCACCAGCCCAATTCTTTCACCCACTCTCATAAATTTATTGTATTGGGCTCATTGGGCCCAGATCCTATTCCGTCTGGGTTTGGGCTACAATTTGTGACCCTGCAATAATATATGATAGTAACAGCAATAGGAAAATTCAAATAAAATTTCGGATTAAATTGTAACAATCTAAATAAAAAATTCTAGTAGAAAGACAGGGTGAAGTGATCCACTCCAAGAAGGCGATCAAACTTGCGTAAATATAGAATAATAAATCTCCCTCCGAAAAATTTACATTGTTCATAACCTTTACCTTTACTGAAAATTTTAAAAACATAGTGACTCACATCTGCCATCCTGACATCTACAGTCGAGTCCTCTCCAATTCGCGTGAGATTCCATTGATCACTAAGTTCCTTTGCAGCCTGCAAAAAATATCATCCATCGGTCCACAACAGTGCTTTCTTCATTGTTATAGGTGCCAAACCTAAACAAAAAGCCAAATATAAGGATAGTGAATTTTAGGCATAATGTGCATCTAATCACATATTAGCAATTTATAACAAATGTAAAGATGCAAACTTTGTAAGTGAATAGTAAACAAAACTCAGTGTCAGAACCAAGAAGAAAACACTTTAATCCGAAACTCAGTGCAAATGTAAAGATGCAAACTTTGTAAGCAATTTATAACAAAGATGCAAACTCTGGCTTTGCTATCTTTTTGGAAATTATGCAATATACCCAAACCAAGTACTTATCACCGATATTAATCTCTTTGGTTTTCACGTTTGACTGCAAAATCAAGAAAAAACTTAATTAGCACAGTAACTCACTTGACCCGATACATAGAAGTTGTTTTAATGAAAATGAGCCCACATACATTTAGCCACATGATGAGTTCTTATCACCGATATTAATCTCTTTGATTTTCACGTTTGACTGCTAAATTAAGAAAAAATTTAATTAGCACAGTAACTCACTTGACCTGATACATAGAAGTGGTTTTAATGAGAATAAGCCCACATACATTTAGCCACATGATGCAAAATTCAACTTCAATTTCAGATTCTAGACACATGGCACAAAATTAGAGTCCTAATTTGGAATTCAATTTCACACTCTCTCTGCTTCACCTATTATTATATATATAGATTAGCCACATCAACATATAACATGCCAACGGTGCACTCCATCTGCCACATCTGATTTTTCTATTATTAGGTTAACGGCATGAACCAAAATAGAATCGATTTTCTGAAATTAGGGACTGACCTAGGAGCAAAATTAATTTAGGGATCAAATCGAGAATTAGCTTAAACTATAGAGACCGAAAGTGCATTTACGCCAATAATTTTCACAGAATTGTTTCTCACAAGACATGGCTTAGAAGTAATATGGAGAAGGTGAAGGGTGGGTTGCTATGTCAATGTCTCAATTGGGAATACTACGTAAATTTAGCAAATAGAGACTTAATATTTATATATGTAATTCCGTATTCAACAATTCCTAACTTTTGAAAAAAGATAAGGTGAGAGACATATGCTTATGGCTATGTAATTTATTAAACAATTAGTTTATCTTGTCGGTGTTTTATAATATAATTACTAATTCAATTTGAGGGTTGCGTGTACAAACAATGACTAATTGTTGTCCTTAAGGCCCAGCTAATCACTTTATTAACTACTCTAATTGAGCAATTAATAACTTAATATAATATATAGGGATACTAGTTAATTCAAAAGCTTAAGTTTATATGTTTGAACCCAACTATGTTATATCAATTATTCATTATTGTAGTTATTATTCAATGTGAGAATTCACCCACATATGTTTACCCAACAAAATGTTCCTAGTGTCATATTGTTTGAGAATGACCATGTAGAAATTAAAAACTTAGACTGCTATTATATGTTGCACTACTTATATGATCCTAACACTTAGGGATGGAGCTAGAACTTTGAGTTAGGGGGGACAGTTTTACTGTTAGTTGTGTGCGGCGGTTTCAACATCTGATTCTGCTACTCAGTTGTTATGATTTTTTTTTTTTTTTTTTTTGGTGTGGGTAAGAACAAAATTATTTTTGTTTAGAATTTTTTTAAATGGCAAGGTTATTTAATTTGGATAAAATTAGTTAATTAAGCTTAATTTTGTTTTTAGTTTTACTGGTAATTTTTGTTGTTGTGCTATTTTTTTTTGGGCTTGTATATTTTGTTTTAGATTTTATATCTATAAATTTTTTTATGGATACTAAAATGAAGAAAATGCTAGAGCTACAAGTTTATATATATATATAAATTATTGATGTAATAAGTGATTATTGGTAAGTACAAAAATGAAGTAAGTGGTGTGCTCAAATGCAAACCAATAAAAATTTGCTACCAAAACAGTTTGTAAAAATGTTATAAAAAAAATTTGTGAGTATAGTATTACTCCTAAAAGAATCAATAATATTGTTAAAGGGAAACAAAATGTAATTTTATAGAACAAAATTGCTAAAATTAGTACACACATATATAATAATATATTTTTTAAAATTTTTATGGGGGCCACTGCTCCCCTAGTCTAAGGCATAGTTTTCAAACCCAGATTGGACCGGGCGGTCCAACAAGGTTAATCGAGAATCGGATTGAAATCTGGTTTTTTAAGCATGGAGAACAGGGCATGCCTTCAAATAAGAAAAAAAATCAGAAAATGCGCTTACCAGGTTTAGAACCTAGGCATGGTCAGATGTGCAACTAGAACCTAACAACTCAACCAAGCTTGCAAGTTGATGCTCAAAAATAACCCAAAAAAAAAAAAAAATACTTGAAGTAAACTTAACGAAATTTTTTTTTTTTTAATTTTATAAAAACAACTTAACACAATTCTATTCTACTTAATTAAATTATCCATCTCTTACAAGGGATATAAAAAAATTATAATTAAAATCTTTCAAAAATATTCAACTTTACTTCAAAAATTAAAAATAAATTTTAATGTTTTCATGGTTATTATTTTATTTTATTAACTTTCTTATTTAATTATTAAATATATGCTTGAATTTCCCTCACATATATAGATATATTAGTCAATTTTGCTAGTTTTATAAATTTAAGATCTATATTTATACTTTAATTAATTATTAAATTAATTATGACATCATCACGGTTCAACAACAGTTCAACCTCAGTTGGATCTCAAAAACATTAAACCTCTCCCTTTTATGATTCAATGAACAGTCCGGATTTCAAAACCATGGTCCTAGGGTGGTTCTTTCCCTACTAACACTGTTTCTTTTCATTGTCCTACGCTCCCTTATTTACTCATGCTTTGTTTTGATTTTGGCTAGGTTAGAGTAGAATGGAAAATGGACTGCAAGAGCAGGAATGAATGGTGTACAGCTGAGGAAAATTATTATTTTGACACTAATTCGGTGTCGATGCAGTTTTTGTGGTGGTCTGAAGCACTAATTCCCCTATCAAGGTTCCCAATAGGATGTGAGAGCCTAGTAAACACAATCTTGGGGATTCAATGGTTATGTATATCAATCTTTGGATTTTTAATTTTCATTTTGGGAATTGTTTTTTTCACCATGATATTTTTTCGTACATGTGGAGATACCGCTCATCTAATTAAGCTCTAGTTTTTATCAAAAACTTGACAGTGACTGGGTTATGTGCACCCTATGCATTATTATGATTGATTTGTTAAATTTTGAAATTCTTCCAATTGGTAATATTGTGGGCAATATAACTTGTAGTGTACTTTGTTATCTTTTTGTCTTCTATCTAAGATGAAATAGTTTGGTTTCGGACATGATGTGCTATTTTAATATAAGAATCAATTGTTTTTAAAGTATTAGCATGCCATTAGAGAAATGAGACATATGACTTTCCTACAATTAATGTGGTATCTAAAAATTGATATGAAGAAGCTGCTTTAATTTTGAATGGTCTGGAGCATCACAAAAAAAAAAAAAAAAATTTGAATGGTCTGGTATTACTTTGATGAAGGCATATCGTATTCTTTCTAAACTTAGATGAAGTGAAATAGAATGTTGTTATCCTTACCGGTTATAAGATTACCAGTTATAAGATTACAAGTGTTTTGTTGGAACTGGGAACAAAATTCTCAAAACTTAATTTCACTCCAAAGTACCAAACAACATATTTCAGTACTTTTACTGAAATTTATTTAACCACTCAATTCTAAGGTCAGTTAACCTTAGAATCTTGTAGGCCTAGAGGTAAAGATCCCAATCGGGTAACATTAACATAATCTGGAGGCGAATGTTCTGCTAATCCTGGAAATACCAATCCAAAAATCCTCACCAATTTCATTAACCAGCTTTCTTTGTACTCCTGACCCCGTGTATATGGGAAAATGAAGCTTCGGATCAGCTCCCAAACAGCATTCATGAATTTGAAAATTACCCATGTAGCTGAGAAGTAGTTCTTATTTGGCTCGTCCTCCAAAATCTGCACTCCAACAAGATGCATAGTTTAACCTCATTGAACCAAATCTAAAAATATACATGCTTAAAGAGAGAGAGAGAGAGAGTACTGACCTTTCCTTTATAGAAGCTGTTGTAGTAGAGGCAAGGTCCGAAGTGAGTAAAAAAGAGAGTTTCATCATCATAAGGGATCCTAGGCACTATGTCATTGCAGTAAACAAACCTAAAATACCTCACATCATATTGCTTCAACTTCTTCTCCATATAACCCCCCAACTGATTGTCTCCGACCCTTGGTTGCCCAAATGTGTACACTCCCTCCAACTTATGCATCAACCATTCCTCTTCATGTTTTGCTAGCACAGTTAGAAACAAAATTGCTAATGCCGCACCCAAGCTGTGTCCTGTTAATATAAATTTTGCATTCTCATTTTTTTGCAATAACGCTCTCAACCTTTGTCTAATTTCATAATAAGCATATTTCTTTTGGTTAATTCCTTGTTCTATTTCTTTGGGCCATCCTTTGTTCTTTTGAAGACCAAGAGCTTTCATAAAGCCACTATGAGCCTTACCCACCCCTTCAAATTCATACCACGAGAGATCCACATCTGTTCTCCATGCTTCTGGGTCGAATGGCTCGGTGCCCCTAAATGCAACCACGATTAGGTTAGGGTCAACCCTTCTATCTTGGAACATAATGGCTTGAGTTGCAGCGTCCTCTAGGTAATCTGTCAAACATTAGATTAGAACAATTTGATTTCTAGTTGGCCAAAAAAGAAAAAGGTAAAAATATTAAAATTGCATTCAAAGCATATACTAATCTTTCACTAAACATGGAGAATAAAATTGTCACAAAAGTAAAAATTGTGATGCAATTTCAAATTTGAGTCCTACAATTTGCATGGGGAAACTATACAAAGTGTTGCTATTTTCATAACTATTTTGACAGCATCCATATCCTAATACATAACATAAGGACTAAATGCCATCATAAATAAATTTAATAAAGAGTCTATCATCTTACCAAATTATTGCACTGTTAAGTGTAAGTATGTGCGCTAAACTAGGTGCAGGTAAAATGTACACTATTTTAGCCAAGTAGCCTGAGGAATTTATATTTGGACAATGAAGATGAAAATATATAACATCTATCCCACATGATTGTTTAGTTATACCACCTTTGAAGGCAAAGAGTGTCCTGTTGTTTAATTAAATCAAGCCCAAGGTGAGGAACTTTTTCCAATCTTATGATTTGAAGAAAGTATTGGTCTAACAATAAACCACAAATGATTATAAATAACCAATTTTTAAATTAAATAATAATAATTATTGGTCCCCGGAGGTGTACCAAGAGTACAGCTATTTAAAAATAGCTGACATTCTATCTATTACCTCAAAAAAAAAAAAAAAAGCTGACATTTATTTAGATGAAGCCCGTATTGGGTCATTGCCCGAGTCACTAAGGCATAACGTGGGCCTTTTGCCCTTACTCCCCAGTGATTGGTATTAAACGGATAATACGGACTAATGGATAACACATTATTCAAGCCCAAATGACAGTGTAACAAAATAAAGAGCAAAAGAGCAGAGATTAGAAACCTAGCAGGCCAATACGCTAAAATTTTGGGTACCCATGAAAAGATAAATGAATTTATGGGTTCAAGATGTAGGAGGGACCAAGCCCATGTGTTATTTATGGAGATTGTATGGGAGCTGTTGTTTTGAAGGCAAAAATGAATGCAAGTTTCAACAGACTCAATGTCACATTAATGTTCATGAAGTATTGCACGTGTGTTTAAAGACTTTTTAACATTTTCAATAGGTCAATTCACTTTGACATGAATCAATTTGTAATAAATACTAATTTGTATAAACTCATGTCATGTCCATATTATATAGAGAGATGCTACGTCTACAACATCTTTACAACATTTTTACAACAAATCACAGGGGGTTAGTTGTTATTGGTTCAAATTTAAAACTAATACTAAGATTACTTTTTTGCCCCAACAATAACAACTGGTAACAACCCGCCACTTAGGATTTGTTGTAAAAATGTTGTAGACATATTATTTCTCTATTATATATGTTTACAGATATTATTAAATATTGTCATTTTTAAGTCGAAGACTCTATCTATTAGTTAGTAATGTGCACATTTAGATAATTTATCTTTTCTTATTAGTTTATGTGTTTTACTAATGTATGCCCAAATATTAGTAAACCATTTTTATTTTATTTTATTTTATTTAAATTTTTATGGATGATTAATATAGCCTTTAGAGCATATATTAATTAGACCCTTAGTTTATTAGCTTTTTTTTATGAGTTATATTAGATTTTTAAAATCTCTTTATATATATATATATATATAATTGTAAGACAGAAGATTTCCATTCCTATTCTTCTATAACCTAGGTCATAACTACATAAATATTTTAAAAAGAATATAATATAGGTTGTTGCTTACCGTTCCAAAAGTTGTTGAAGCCCAAGAATTCCATCTATGCAAAAATGAAAAAAAAAAAAAAAAATGAAACGTTAATCATTATCATAGCCATCCCATCATATATAACAAGGATAGAATCAAGCAAAAATTTGTTTTGCCATGTCAGTGATACTTACATTCCAATGATCTTTGATTATGGTTTTAATGAATGCTTCATTTTCGTACGACAATTTGGAGGCCATAATTGAGAGCGACGCGTTGTATTTTCTATTACCATAACTAATGCTTTTGTCTAATTCCACTCTTTGATCAAGATTTGCCAACACAGATGTAAACTTTGCCGATGACCTATTTGGCCTTACCAATTTTCCTACAAAACCCACATACTCCATCAATTTTTGGAAGACTGGGAATTAGCATATCTTGGTTAAATAATAAATTAGAGGGCAATAAATTCTCCAACTAAATTTAAAGACGTGACTGCATTAAATTAGATCATTTAATAGAAAGGTAACACTGCATTACAGTCATAGTTTTCAAAATACTTAGGAAATCTAAGATATTAGTACCTAAAAAATTTGCCTTAAAGTAGGTATTAGTAACATTTAGAAGTTAGAAGTTAGAACACATACATAATAGCATAATAATTACTGCATGAACGCAATTTTGCACATATATACTGCCATACATCCATGCAGATTATATATATGGAACTTTATAACCTATTAAACGCTCAATATATCATACTACATATGAAACAAAACATAGACACAATCACACAAACCAAACCTGTTAAGAAATTGGTGATGAGCCTG
>JAXUIC010000692.1:0-19349 GCA_035136125.1 Quercus rubra
AAAGTATCTAAAAAAAAGGGTTGAGTTTTTGTATCTCTAAAAATGCAATCTGTGAACTCAAGTACTATAATTCAAATCATAATCAAGAATTAACAACAAAATATACTCCAAAAGAAAGAAAAAACAACTTGGTGAGATGATACCGCCGTTGCCCTTAGTTTGGTACTTCAAGGCCATTTGCAACATTTGACCAATGGATTCTAAAATCAGCAATGGATCACAAAGAGAATGAAAATTAGTGACAACTTCAAACTCGACAACCTGCACAGTTTCAGCTTCTAACTGACTGACTCTATTATTGATTTAATAATATATCATCGGTATGTTGTATCTACCTGTCTAAAAGCTTCACAAAATTCTAGGAATTGCAAGGCATGTCCAACATCATCGGCATGTATGTCAATGGCAGCAACACTGTTTAATTCAATTCCCTGAGGCAACGGGATTTCAATTCTGTTGGCTTCCACAATATTCCTCTTACACTTATGCAATTCTTTAACTGGCTTGTGCTTGGCTGCAGCATTATCATTTTTCTTGTTGTTTGGCCCCTCAGTTTTATTTTCTTCTTTTTTGACACACTGTCTGGACATTTTCTTTGGAATCTTCCTATCACCATTCATCTCACTCAACTGGCCATCGTGATTCCTTTTGCATGTTTTTTCTCTTTGCACAGATGCCTCTTCAGTACTCTGACGTCTCTTAGAACTACTCTTCTCAGTAAGTGAATCACCATCCTCAGTGCCATTGCATGAATTTTAGTACCATTGTCTTTACTCAAATTCCTCTGCTTGCTACCATTAGTTCCTATTCCAATGCCATTCATTTTTGGAGGTTTAGCTTGGAAATTGGAATCACTTTGTCCAGTAGTACCATTACTCTTTCGGCAATCTCTTGTCAAATCCATAACTGACTCCTGTCGATAATGCTTAATCATAAGCAACAGAAACATATATAGGTGCAGAGTCCAGTTAACAAGGCCAACAACTTCATGCCCCAAACCAATCATCTGTTTCGATTTGAGCTTTTTTTTTTTTTTTTTTTTTTTTTCATTTAAAAAAAAAAACAAAAACAAAACAAAACATAAAATTTAGGATGATTCATCATTTGGGACTCAAAAGACCTGTAACCCCTATATGTTTAAACCTATTTAATAAACACAACTCAATTGACCTGAGCTTTTCTGCAAATCAAAATAGTCAGATGCGGTTTAACCGAAGATAATCTATAATGCAAAGAATAAAATTTAACATTGACATACCTCATTGGTAGCTTTTTGTTTTTTGATGAGGCACTTGCTTTGCTGACCCGACTCAAACTCTTTTCTGAATCCAAAGTTTCAGAGCCCTCAACACGCAGCATTTCTAAAACCGAAGAAAACCCTTTGGCCTTTGCAGTATGCACAAGACTCCCAGTAGGATGGTAGCCTCTCTTCTTCCTATAAAATTCGATTCCCGGGTTCATCAAGTACACCCAAAATCACACACACAAAACGAAGGCAACTTTCAAGGTGGGGTACTCTTTGATGAAACAAGAAAGAAAAACAAAAAAGCACTCACATGCAGAAACTGCAATTGCATATGCCCCTACATTTTGGACACATCCAATCATCCAACACAGCCATTTCTTCTGCCTTTTCTCCGTATCTAACTCATAATCAAACAACAAACCCGACTGAAAAAAGGAACTTTGTGCAGAAACAGAACAGAAGAGAGAGAATTTATCATGAAACAATAGAGCAGACCTGTTTAAGAGGCATTTGTGACAGAAATGGAAGGTACATTGCTTGTTCTCACTTTTATTTTTGCATGATGCAGCAAAATCCAAAGTCTTTTGCCGGCACTGCAACATTTTTACAATAGATCACTTCAAAAACTCATTCTAGAAAAATGCAGGAAACAAAAAAGAAACACCCACATGCTGAATCCTAAAGAGTCCTTTTTATCTACACCCCACTGTCTCTAATCCTACATTACATTAGGATCAAATCCAAAAAATAAAAAAGTAAGCAAAGAAAACTGATTTCTTTGTGGGTTTTGGAGAAGAATGCGAAAAAGTGAAGTACTGAACCTGGTGACAACTTTTGCCATTCTGAGAATCGTAGAGTCGGCCTCTGATGAAACGGACACCAAGAGATTTCTTTGTCGTAGGCTTGGCCTTGGCCTTGTCCTTACTCTTTGTCTCAGTTTGTGAAGAAGAAACAGAAACAGCAACAGCAGGAACCCCCTTGCCAAATAACAATGCTTGTCTAACAATATAGTTAATTGCCCGGTTCTAAAGAATTTATAATAATAGCATCTCGAGTTTCTAAAACTCGAGATTCAAGTAGAAATCGAGTTTTAGAAACTCGAGTTAAGGGTTTTTTTACAAATCATACCTGGACAAAAATGCCAGGTGGAGCCACGTGGATATCGAGTTTCTAAGACTCGATATCCACGGCTCATATAATACACACACAGTGAAACACACAACGGTCTACAAACACACAGCAGAAATTTGAAACCCCTTAAACTCACTCCGCCCTCTCAAACTCACTCTCACTCTCTCACTCATTCATAAAGCAAATTCGTGGCCCTAATCTGAAGCAGATTCATAGCCACTGTGCCGAAGGTCTCAACGCTGTTGTCTACGCATTCTCACCGCCGTTCGTACCATTCTCAACGCCGTTCGTAGCTCACCGTGCCGAAGGTACTCTCCATTTCTTCTGAATCCTCTCTCGTTTTTGCTTCTTAGATCCCTTTGTGTCCATTTCTCCAATTTTAGATTTTCGAATTTCATGATTTTGACCTAGGGTGTTTTGGATCTTTTTGGGTTTTTTGTTGTTTGTGTTGTTTTTGTTGTTTGTGTTGAGAATAAATGATTATCTTTTCGGATCTTTGTTGTTTTTGTTGTTCGCATGCATCCATTCCTCTGTTCCTGAGGTTTGCTGTTTGTTTTGGGTTTTTCATTTGGTTGCAGAAGAAAATGCAGGAAAATAAAAAGGAAACAATTATTTCAATTTGTTTTGTTTTTGTTATTTTTGTGCAAGATATGGTTTTTGATCGCTACATTTGAGGTTCAGAAAGGAATGTTTCTAATCATGGAGTATACTAGAATAATTTTTTTTTTTTTTTGAGTATAATAATTACTAGTTTCTAAAAATGGGTAAAATATCAAATGGGTTTTACTTAATTAGGATAATTGTAGGGATGTTTAGTAGAATTTTGGACTTACTATCAGTTTTTTTTTGGTAATAATAATAATAATAATATTTTTTTCTTGTGGGTTTTCGTTTGCCTCCTCTATTATAGTAATTTAGTGTTGCTTTATGATTGCATTAACCACACAGAAAGTAATAGTAGATGGAAGTAGTATTATGGTGTTTTCTTTTAGTTGATTGATGACTGGAAAAGTTTCTTGAAATTTCAATTGGAAAAATTGTCTTGGAGATTCATATATACTTGTGAAATGGTATTCGAATAATGAATTTACATGGGAAATTTGTTGAAATTATTTTACATGGGAGAGTAGGCTGTTTGGTTTTTTCTTTGTTATACCCAGATAGGTTTGATCAGAACAGTGTAACCAATTAGAGTTGCCAAATAATTAGAGTTTGTGAGTGTTCTTTTTATTGGAAGTACTGCGTGGCCTATAATGTTATCATTCAGCAAGTTACAAATCAAATAGTGCTACATTACGTAACGTGGTTAGTGCAAATATGTTGACATTCTCTTAGTTTACTTGTTTTATTGCTATCTGTTATAGTTGTTATTTTGTTTATTTTCAAATTGAAATCTAATATAATATTCCAAAGTGATAATTTTGGTTTGTGGTCTTTAAGCGTGTGCATAACATATAAATAGTATTGCCGTTTCTACTAAGTGGGTTCAAACTTCAAAATATATACTACTTTCCTACGCTTGTAGACGCATATGTGATTTCACATTCTCTTACTTAGGATAGATAACTACTAAGATAACTACACTACTTTCTCAGGCCAAGGATACCCCCTTATGAGTCATTGACACAGCTGTAATAGAATCCTAATTGGCAAAGCTGAATGCAAATTCTCCATTAAAGACTAACATTGCCACACCCAAATGAAATTATAGGGAAAAAAGAAGAGTAAATTACACTGTTGATAATGTAATTGTTCAGCCTTCTGCTGTCAGGAATCCTGCAAGTTTGCTTATTAAAAACTTAATCACTGTCATCATCATCTTCATTAAACTCTTCACTCTCACTGTTGTCGTCGTCGTCGTCATCATCATCTTCTTCTTCTTCCTGCTCTTCTTCTTCCTTGTCGTCTTCTACCTTCTCTTTGTCAGCGTCTTCTACTACCTTCTCTTTGTCAGCATCTTCTACTTTCTTTTCTTTGTCAGCGTCTTCTTCTACCTTCTCTTTGTCAGCATCTTCTACATTCTCTTTGTCAGTATCTTCTACCTTCTCTTTGTCAGCATCTTTCACGTCAGCACCATCACTTTCAACTAGTATTTTGGCCTTTTGAGGAGCTATCTTTGGAGGAGCTATCCTTGGAGGAGGTATAAAACTAGTTGTGGATCTTCTACGTGAACTTTGTACAATATTACTCATGTCAATGCCCTCAAGTTCTTTTGCTCTTTCCTTGCTCTTTCTCACTTCTTTGATTTCTTTTTCTGAAGGATTTGCAGATAATCCTTCTCTAGATAGTATTTGCTCTAACTCCTTTATCAGTTGGGCCTCACGTTCATTCTCAGGCACCTGCTTTACTTTCTTGTAAATTGATGGAGGAATGCTCATTCCACAAGATTTGATAACTGATTTCAAATGCTCCACACGTTTCCCATATGCGGGAGTTGAAACTTCCTTCTTCTTCACAGGTTTCTCAGCAGATGGTTCAGAGTGGCCATCTTCAGAGGCATCTCCACCATCTTCTGCATCACTATTTTCTTCTGATATTGTTTTTGCACCCTTCCTCTGCTTCTTGCTAGATATGTTGCTCTCCTTTGCAGGTATTTTCCGTTTTTTAGCATCAGAGTTTTGCATCTTTCCTTTTGGAACATTTTTTCTTTCTAGGTTTCACTTCTTCCTCTTCCTTTTCCTCATCACCCTCGCTATCTGAGGAACCAGAATTCTCTTCACTGCTGACCCTTTTGGATGCTTTGCTATGGGAATTTTTCTTAACATTTTTCATGACATTAGTTGCCCTTTTTTTCCCAGAAACTTCATGAGATTCTAATGCCTCATCTAATTGCTGACTTATAAACTCCTTATGGGTGTCAAGCGTATATTTCACAAGTTTAAGATCTTCCTCAAAAAGTCGACGAAGTCCAGCCATTGTAATTTTCTCAGAATTAGCTTTGACATAAGCAGCTCTTTTTGTAATAGCTTTCTTTATCATAATCTTGCTTAGAACTTCTTTATTTTTGCTGTCATTAGTTTTCTCCCTTTCAGATTTGGCTGTTTTATGTTCTGTCAGAAGGCCCATAACCGGCGAGTCTCCCATTTTCTCCTCATCTTCAGAGTCCTTCAAATCTTTCTTTGACTTAAGTCCCACAGATGACTCTACCACTGCTCCTCTAGTAACACCTTTTTCCCCCATCTCCCCAGAAGTCTTTGAGTCATTATCATCATCAGCACCATCTAAGCACTTGAACAAACATTGCTTGATAAATCTCTTATGCACATCCAAATCATATGTCTCCAAGCCCAAGTCCTTCTCCAACAATCTTCGTACCCCCTCAAATGTCAAAGAATCGGATTGTTGTTTGAAGTGAGGGACGCGTGATTGCATAGCGGTTGTAATCTGTGACTCGATATCGAGCGGCAGTTTGTTATGAGCGTCGCTATCTTCCGCCATTTCCGTCTCTTCACTGAGTTGACGAACCATGCAGCTTCTCTCTCCTCCTTTTTTTTTAAATTTAATTTTCTCTTAAACCCTTCATTTGGGAGTTTTGAGTTTGGGGGAGTCACATTCTCTTAATTTCAGCATACTTCCCCTAACAGTCCCTTCCCATTCTCATAATAGAGTATTTCTTTATGCCATTGGATTGGATATCATTGGCAAATCTTTTCACTGTACACAGCACCATATGATACCCAGAAAACCTTTGCACTGTAGATTAGGAGCACCAGCACGGGCCCCACCTAAAATCTCTGTCGAGAATTCAGTTTGGCACAACAATAGTTAAATAGTAGCTGGTTTTTCGAATTATTTTTCCACATTCGAGAGTTTCAAAACTGTCCTCCATTACTCTTTCAAATCGCTTGTTTTGACTCATCTTCAAGTTGTGTAGGCGCTTCAGCTAGCTCATTAGGTTCTTTTGCTTGTTTTCCGGCTGTCTAGGATTTTCCCAGTATATTGTCTGACTCTTGAACTTGCCATTTAGAATTTGCTACTTGCTCCTCTAGCTGTTCTACCATTCTAGACAGTTATTCTGATTTGTCAGCATCCTGTTGTGGCTTTCCAACTTCCTTTTGTGGCACTTTAGCTGTTCTACCATTCTAGCAAGTCAATCCACTTGTACATTATCTCCCATGGTGTGGGTACATCATGGCAAAACCTGCTCTAATACCAAACTGACGCAATACCAAACATTTAATAGGCTCTGCTACCAGTTTTGATGTAGAATCTTTAGGAATCACCACTGTTCTTGATGAGATCTTGAAGGTTTCTTGAATACACTTTGATGTCTAAGGGTTTAGGTAGGGTTAGACTTAGGTAATAAAAAGATTGGATTTTGAAGAATTTGATGGCTTCTAAGGGTTAAAACAATGAATACAATAAAAAATAAAGAAAGATAAACCCTAGGCAATCACACACTCGTAGCTTAAAATATAATGGTCGAATTTTATTAAATTCAAGAACTCTATTTATGCGGGTTACCTGTCTACAAAAAGACTTTATACAAGCTATTTCTAAACCTTTGTCTAGTCGAAAGACTAGGAGACTTAAATAACCAATTACTACAAAGATTAGGACTCTTAATAACAAAGGAAACAAACCAAATATTAAAAAAAGAAGACTCAAAACTTTGAATAATACTCATGGTCCTTTCCTACAGCCAATGACAGAGAGCGAGTTCCAGAAAATCTGAAAATTAGCAGATTGCTCTCATTCTAGTTAAACTTAGTGTCTGTTTGTGTCCAGCTTACTTGCTAGCTTTTAGCTTTTATATACAGTTTTTTGATGTAAGTGATTTTGGGATAATATGGTAATGGGCAATTTGCAAATTTAATTTAGCCAAAGAGCTCAACCTGTTTAGGCCCCTCTTGGTGTTCCAAGACACCTAAGGTTGAAATCCCCCTCCCCATTGTAATTATAAAATTTTAAATGCCTTTTGCTTTGGCGGGTGTATCAAAGTTTGAACCTTGAAGCAATATTATAAGCCCGTTCATTGATTTTTCAAGCAAAATTTCCTTTTGTTGCTGTTATTGTTAAACTCAAATTTTGCTTTTGTTTTTGCTTAGAAAGACTATAAATTAACTTTGATGATTGGTTATGAATTGCTGTCTCAAAGAATGATTTGTTTACTGGGCATTTATGCACCCGGCATTTTTGGTGAATTGAGTTTATCAAATTGCATTAATTGGTTTTTGAATTGCTGTCTCACATCATTTATATTTAAGTATTCTTGTTTGCTCATTGCGAAGCAGTATAGTTTTACTCAAGAACAGTTAAACATTTTTTTATCTTATTTGATTATTTAAAAAAGGTTCCTGGGGGATCATGGTGAGAGTAAATTGTAACCAAAAGACCATTCCCAGCAAAACCAAACAAACATTTTTGGTCAGTGCTGGTTTGGAATGATATGTCTGAATCTGTGTGTTAATCACTTTTAGGAAGATTTCTGTGTGTTTGCGTTAATTAACGAATTAACGAATCTGTGTGTTAATTCGTTAAGTATATAATAGGAAGATTTCTCTAATTGTTTGCGTTAATTACTTTTAGGTTGATATTTCAGAACTTCAATGGCAGCTTTTTGGCTCGTGTGCGTGAGCTGGCCGGTGCGAATCCAATAATTGCTGTTGTAACAAAGGTAAAAAGCTGCACATTGGTATTGAATATTGTCATACTGATGCATGGATTTTACTATAAACTGATTTAGATAACAATCATTCTTTTCACATATTTTCAGGTTGATCTCCTACCAAAAGGGACTGATTTTAGTTGTGTTGGTGATTGGGTAGTAGGGGCCACTACAAAGAAGAAGCTTAAGTAAGTTTGGACTCTTCTATTTTCTTTTCTTTTTCCCCACCACCCAAACAACATTGATTCTCTCTGCAAACCTTTTTTATTTTTACATCTTTATGCTACATTGTTACTTAAGTAGTTAAGTTCGCAAGAAGTCCTTATAAAGATTTGCGTGGCCCAAGTCTCACAGCTAGGATTAGGACCGATTGAATAAAGTTGAAGGTTCTTGTACAGTTTTTAATTTTTTTTTTAATTTTTCTATGACCACATAAATATATGCAGCATGCGGGTTGTCGGCTGTGTGGGTAGGTTGGGTATTTTTTAGGGGGGAAGGGGGATGTGAATACACTAGGTTTGGGTTGTCGTGGGAGGTTTTTTGGCTAGGAGAAGGAAAGCGAATGCCCTATCTTGTTTGTGTGCGCAATGGAGGTTTCACTGATGATGGGGTTGAACGATGGTTGGATTTTGTAGTTATTTAAATTTTGGTGATGGTTGCATGTTATGGTTATTTCAATTTTGGTTGTGACCGATGTTTGAAAATCAGAAATCGGTTTTTCATGCAGCACTAACATCGAAATATAATTTACAATAAATTAACAAAGAAAGAAACAATAAATAAAACCTAGGAATTAGCACTTAGGGTTGTTTGGAGTTAGCACTTACGGTTATTTTTTAAAACGCATAGTTCTTTTGATAATTGCATTTGAAGGTTAGTAGATTTGACATTATTGGATTCGCACTAGAGTTGTATTCAATGTATTTCAGTCATGTAACTTAAGAGATTATTTTCAGAAGAAATTTATATCTATTTTATTTCTAAAATTTCATAGACATTAGTAAATTATATCTATAATATACACAGTATTTTTTTTTATGAATCCATATAATGCACATGAATACCACTTTTGGTTTCTAAAATGAACAGAAGAAGTGTAAAGGTGCTGCCAAATTGTTTGTAGTAAAAAATGAGTTCACTTGTCAAAACTCAAAACTCCCATGGCTCAACAGTCAACAGCACCATGTGGTTCTCATATTGAGAACTTGGGTTCGAATCACCCTACTCTCGCATGTTGTAAGCCTCTAAGAAAAGAAAGGAGTTTAATGGAGTTTTAAGATAACTAGCTCCCTTTGGATTTTTAAGTTTTGATATCAAATTAAACTCAAGTTATGTGAAATTAGCAACTAAAAAGTAGCATACACCTGTACGTAATTACATTAACTCTACTTAGACAATAAGTTGCACAACATTGTTCACAACTGCTTTTTTGACCGATTGTGATTGGTCAACTCAATATGCTAGTGAGTTGTGGACTCATATGCTAGTGATGATCTACCACACGTAATTTACCATCTCAACAATTTGTGATATGTTTTTGTCTCTAGTATTATTGATTATTCATAAAAATTCAATGTTATTTTCACTTATAAAAATAAAAAATAAAATTCAATGTTATTTTCACACAATGGGAGACTACACAACTTTGCTATGGAGACAACTTATTCCACAACTTTTTTCATGATTTGCTAAGATTTCACATTGTGAGTGGTGGATAATAACTTTCACATGGACTTACCCGACATCACTTAAAACCCACTACTCCAAGAAGTTATAGAAAAAATTGTGCTCTGAAGTTATATCCGTAGAATTATTGTACAACCATAATAAGAACTACTTCTAAAAACCAATAGGGCTATAAGAATAAAACTTTTCTTTAAAGATAAAGATGTTTCATAAAATAAATAAAAAATAAAAAACGCAATTGGAAGTAGTTCGCAAAATTGGCTTAAAAAGCATTGCAAGAATTTATTTTAACCTAAGACAATGATTAAGACAAGAGTCAATCTAACATAAAGATGAGTGGAAATGTTAAAAAACTGTTGTTCTTTATACAGTATTTAATGATCATTGAAATTAGACTAGGATACACTGGCTTATATTCTAAAGGGACTATAGATTAGTTGATCGGCCAAAGAAGTTTAAGTTATTCTTAAGATGGAGGATATAACGTCAAGCACTTCCCCATTTAACCACCACCCCCCCCCCCCCCCCCCCCCCCCCCCACACACACACACACACACACACACACACACACAGAAATATATATATATATATATATTGTCCCACTCTGAATAGTCCACTTTATGCTCCACCAATCACAAGCAGAAGATCTTGTATTGTTGTAGCTAAAGTAAGTGATCATTTCAAGTTCTTGAGAGGGGGAATTCAAAATTATTAGTTTCCTCCTGTAGTTTGGTGAATTATTTATAGGCTCCACACAGTCTTAATGCTGTTATGATTCAGATTGGGCCTCATGTCTAGATGCAAGAAGAACTATTATAGGTTACTGCATCTTTATTGGGGATTCATTAGTGTCGATGTAGACATCTCATTTTGTACCCGTGTAAACACCGTACCCGTTAATAAATTTTGATCCTTAGCCCAATGATGAACTTGACATATGTCAACCAAGGGTAATTAAAGATTTCACTATAATTTGGAAATAATTACAACTCAAAAATGCTTAAATCAGTTTAAAATCGATACTGAAAAATGATATTTGCTCATTGTTTTAACCATAACTTTTGATCCCAATTGGTTAGGAAGTGTTGTTGCCGGTAGCTGATGCATGGCTATGATTTGCAGAGCAGCATTGTATATGGTTAGGAAATGTTAAAGATATATTACCCCAATATGATAAGGAATAAACTTTGATTTATTGGGAGTTTACTTTGACCTGTGAGGTATATAATGCAATAAACCAATGTCTCTTTTCTTAGAAACAAGTACTTTGTATCAAATGATACTACGTCATCTGTATCAAAACTAATATATGAGAGAAATGTGTATACAAATATCTATCCACTAACACATATCTTTCATTTGTTAGTGGGATAATTATTTTTTGTTGATATGTCTCACACTTATTAGAGTTTGATATCATTGACATGGTATCATTTGATACCCAATACCTTCTCCTTTTCATGAGTACGATATGCAATATTATGGGTATTACAAATTGTCAAACGTAAAAAAAATTTCCCCCACAATTGAAGTGAAGGGTGATGGTAAAAGCTTTTTTGATTCTATTAAAGAAAGTTGCTCCACTGCTGCTTGGCTTATCTAATCTAATATTTTAATTTACGATGTTGTAGACTTTAGCAAATTTTTTATTAGTTGTAATTTTAACTAGATTAGGAGAGAGCTTTTGCAGCTCATTGTTTAGCTAAATTTGCAGCTGTTCACAGGTGTACTGTTTGTTGTAGTTGGCATATTCTTTCTTCCTGTTGCAAACTTGGATGCCTGCATGAAAAATGCTGATTCCGCTTTGTTTTAATAACATTTTAGGTTTATTATGGAAAAAAAAAAAGTAGTGATAGGGAGGGGTTATTAACATTGTTGAAGCTTCCAAATGCAGTAAGTTCTCCAGGCTTACTATAAAATTAGAAGGAAAGAAAACATAAAGTTAAATTATTTAACTTTTTGTTGTTCATTAAAAAAAAATTCATTTAACTTTTCGAAGTGGGTAAAAAGAATGGGCTATTGCAAGAAAGAGACATAATTGTTGATAGTGTATAGTTTTCTCAGTGACTTCAATTTCGTTTGATTAAAAGGATGACATGGCAATTATGGTCCCTGTTGGGATATTGCTGTCCTTAATTATCCCTACAGATTAGCAAGTTTTTTAGGCTTCTTTATCTTTTATCTATATTTTGTTTTTATTTTTTCCTTAATGCATTTGTATTAGTAATATTATGATAGTGACGAAAAGGGCTGCTCAAAAAGTAAATGAAATGTTTAGCTCCAAACTGGTGTCATTTTCCTCCAATACGTAGGATTAAAAAGACCATTTAATAATAAGTCATATAATTAACTTATCTATATATATTAATATGAATTATTTATAGGCTCCACACACTCAAAATTAATATGTAAATTACAATTAAAAGATTTATTGTTAAATTATCAATTATCCTAACAATTTAAACTATTAGAAAATTGTGAATATTGAATCATTTAACCAATATTCTAACAATAATATTATTAGCATTAATTAACAAAACAAAGTAAACAAATCAGCCGACTAAAATTAAATTACAATGCCAGTAATAGAAGCTGATTATGTAAGTCTGGATTTTTATCACTGCTAATCTATTTAGATCCATGTCAAGCTTAATTAAACCCACTTCTACCGATTTTACTTGAAGTCTAATAAAAAAACACTTCTAACTCATTTTACCATTCCAAGTTTTCTTTATATATACATATATATAGAATCAATAAAACAAACTATTATTAATTCAAACATAAAAATCCTATTCTGTTTGTTATAGTACAGATTACATGTCATACAATTAATGTGCACAAATTAAACATAGCATATATTATTCGCAAAATTCTTGTTGCATTTTTTGACACTATAATTCATGTTATAGATATAGAAAGAATTATTTGAAAATAAAATAAAATAAATAAATATGTTAAATTAAATTACTCGTTTTGTAAATGCCACCCGTCGAGATTGGCTACTTCTCTTAATGCTGCTCTCCATGTTTGCACCTTCTCTATGTTCTCCTTGAAATGTTCTTCATGTTCAACAAAATCTTTTGCAAAAGTTCCTATTTGTTCTCGTACATTAGATGGATCAACATTATAAAAAATGGGTACAATTGTCATTCCCGTCTCTTTCATGCATCTTGTGACCTTTGCAACTTCATCTACGCACCTTGTTGAAGACGCATAGTTTTTTGAAAAAATGACAATAACAAATCTTGATTCTTCTATTGCTTTCAACCGCTCCGGCGCAATCAATTGGACTGTCTCAAGTTTTCCATCATCTTTAAAGGTGAAAATGTCTTTTTGTTTCAAGGCATCATATAGATGATCCTTGAAACTATATAGGGTGTCCTCACCTCTAAAACTAAGAAAGACGTCGTATTTCCATTGTGGTGTTGACAAAAATGATAATGAAGATGTCGCTTTTTCCGTGCTCATGGAAGCCATTGGAAATATACTGCCACATTGTGTACCACACTAATAATAATAAAAAAAAAAAATCAATTTAAATAGAAAAAAAAAATTTACAGCAGAAGAGAAAGATTTGATGTGAACTTTTCATTTCAATGATGCATCAACCATTTAGTTTTGCTAACCCTAAAGGAATACAAATGATATCATATTTATTTAAAAAAAAAAAAAAATTTATATCATATTCACAACTATTCCCTAATATAGTAATATGCCAACACACTTAGCTTGTCACATTATAATAGTAATAAACAAAAAAACATTCTTTATTTCACAATCACAATTGCAAGCCTACAGATTCGAAATTCAGATATAAAACAACAAGAAAACACATACATACACACACAAAAAGCCAGAAACAAGTTTTACGTTCCTCCCAAAACTAATCAATATATAAACAGAGAATTCACACAAATAATTAGCACCGCATAAGAGAAGAAAGGTGACCTTGAGGATGCAGATCACGTTCTCAGGTCCAGGAGATGAAGAGACCCAAAAATTGGTGGCAGAAAAAAAAAATATTCCCACTGGTGCTTAGTTTGAGAAAGAAAATAGAGAGAGAAAACTCAATGAAGAGGAAAACTACTGTGGGATTGAGGACAGTTTTCCTCTTCATTTGGAGAGTAGAGGAAAGTTCTTGGAAGTTTCCTGATTCAGCCGAAGACCTTCGGTCAGGAGCTGGCGTAAAGAGCCTTCTTTACGCCACCAATGAACAAATGCCACATCATATTTCTATTGAATACCCAATATAGTCCAGCACACATAATTATAACTCAATTAAACTATGCGTTTTGAAAAATAACCCTAAGAAAGAAACAATAAATGAACTATGCGTTTTCAGAAAAGTAGTAGGTAGATGAATGGAACTCTAATGGAACTATGCGTTTTCAAAAATACAACTGACTCTTACAATTAAATATAACTAATTTAATGTTGAGAATTGAGAAGATTAATGGACAGTGCATGTTGTCAAAAGAAGATTGGTGTAACCACTTCATATAGTTGGAATTATGCTTCCTGCAGTAATGGATTCATTTGCCTTGAGTCTGGCAACAAAAGATCCCTGTATAACTGGGTGAAAGAGGGATTAGATCTAACATGTGTACGGGGTATCAGTATGCTATGGCGCAATATATTTAAAACGTGGCAGTCTTTTATTTAAAATATAAAAAGGGGGGGGGGGGGAGAGAGAGAGAGAGAGAGAGAGAGTAACTCTTTCTTTTCACTTCAAATTTATGGTTCCAACAAGTGTAAACTTTTAGTTCCCTACATGTTTTTATCTACTTTGTATGCGCTTGTAATGTCAATACTATCATTTTAATATCGTATATATATATATATATAATTTTGAAGGCTGATGGAATGAAAATATATGTACTCTTATCAGATATTGGAAAGTTTAATTTGGGGTATTCATAACCTTTTTCATTGTCTATACTCTTTGCAGTATGGAGCCTCGGATTGATGACGAGCTAGAGATTTTGCACCCCGGTCCGCTTCAGAGGTCATTGTTGACGCGACAACCATATCATCGATCAGAGGCCATTTGGAATGGCGAGGTGAAATTTCTACTTGTAACGACCGCTTTAATTTTTTCGTTGTAATTTCCTTTACCTAGCAAGTTCTTTGAAAGTTGTATTTTTAGTTCTAACAATCGCTATAACTTTTATTGATTTTGTAGGGACCCGGGCCCACTTATGTGTCGTGGTCGCACTAAGGAGATGGCAAATGTTCAGATGCAAGATAATCGGGTCGTAGACATTATCAAATTGCTAAGACTGGAAGGATTGTTCAGAGTCCCTTCGAAAGAGATAGATCATTGCCTACTATCGGCCCTGGTTGAACGATGGCGGCCAGAGACTCATACATTCCACCTTCCACATGGTGAGATGTCAATCACCCTACAAGATGTGGAGGTGATTTTCGGACTTCCTATAGACGGTGAGGTGTTGGTTGGGCCGACTGCCGTGGAGAATGGGGATTGGAGTCAAGTGTGTGGGGAGTTGCTTGGTTTTACTCCGCCAAATGACAATAAAACTTTGGTGGGGCAAAGAATTATGATCAGCCGACTTGTTGAGGCCATTGCAGCGCCACTGCCTCATGATGCAACAGAGATTCAGATACACCAGTATGCCCGATGCTTTATTTTAGCGCTACTAGGGGATAAACTTTTTGTGGACAAGTCAGGAGATAGGGTGCATCTGATGTTCCTGCACTTCATGCGCAACCTTCATGATCCGCCACAATATAGTTGGGGTAGTGGTTGCCTTGCCTGGCTGTACAGGGAGTTGTGTCGGGCAAGTGAGAAAGGGGCATCGCAAATTGGTGGGGCATGCATCTTGGTCCAGTATTGGGCATGGGCAAGGTTGCCTTTTTTGTGCCCGAGGATAGAGCCCCCACCTGGATGTGATTATGGCCCATGGCCATATGCTCCACTTGCATTTAAGTAAGTCTTTTTCTAATATTTAGTGTGTTATACAATGTACTCATCTTAATAACTAAATTGTATTCTTCTGCTTATGTTATTCGCTCGTCATTGTAGGTGGGTACGGGTGCCAAGCCCGAAGAGTAGGCCATCCAGCACGACCTTGGTCCACTATCGTGAGCAATTAGTGACAATGCAGCCAGACCAGGTAATAATATTCAAAATTCGGTTTGCTTCATCCTTTAACATATCTTTTGTTAAATTTATTTTTTCCCTTTATCTATGTATTCTCCCTTGTTCCACATTTGAAGATGCTATGTTTATTGTTTTTTTGTTTCTATTGTAGATTGTGTGGCAACCATACGATATTGACTTCGGCCAACCTTCCTGAGTTCTGCGTTGCGGGGAGGGATACGTGGACAGCAAGGGTGCCGCTTTGTGTGTTTTGCATAGTAGAGAGACACCACCCGGACCGTGTCCTTCGACAGTTTGGGTTGGCGCAGCAGCGGCCTGACGATGTTGTCTACGATGATAGACTGCATAAAATTGACCTACGTGGGAAGGTTGAAAAGAATTGGAGGGAGGAGCATGGACCGTATATCATTTCATGGGAAATGAGACGACAACAAGTTTGTCATGCACCTCCTCAGATTGGTGAGATGCCCCCCGATCATCCCTATTACCTCTGGTACCGTCCGCTCACTCGAAGTATGTCGACCGCAACAGCGCTAAATTACATCAACTGGTAATGTGTTCTAGTTAGAGTTTATTGCTTACTTCCTCATTACTTGAGTACATGTATGACCGTAGAATAAAATTGTATGACTTTTTTTCCCCATATGTGGTTTGAGTTGACTAACATCCAATTCCACAAACTTACGTTACATATAGTATTGTAATAAAACTGTTCATTAATTGATATACAATTAAACAGTTTCAGTAGATTAATAAGTACTATGTTATCCATTCATTAATTAGAGAAACACTATCTCAAATATGATTGTAATTGCTGAACTTTCTCCGTTTCAGATTCAAAGCCATTTAGCGCTATTGGAGATGCTTCCCGAAGGCAGCCAAGCGCACAACCATATCCGGCGTGTCCTAAATGGTGTGGCTGGCCTTGGTGGTGGTCCTGCAGCAAATGATGAGGCAAACAATGGGCATGAGACTGAACCAACAGCTACTGCAAGCCCAAGCACAAGCGCAGCACCTATAAGTACACGGACCCGTGGTCAGCGTGCTCTTGCAAGCCCAAGCACAAGCACAGCTAGGGGTCGTGCTCGGCCTGCTATAGCAAGCCCAAGCACAAGTGCAGCCAGGGGCCGTGGTATGCCTGCTACAGCAAGCCCAAGCAGAAGTGTAGCCAGGGGCCGTGGTAGGCCTACTACAGCAAGCCTAAGCACAAGTGCAGGCAGGGGCTCTGGTCAGTGTGCAACAACCCCTCGGGTTTGTAAGTAGTCCTGAGATGCCTGCACCCATCCCGCACTCATCTCCTCAGCCTGATGGTCCCTCCACCCATCCCAGATACATCTCCTCAGCCCGAGGTCCCTTCACCCACCCCACATTCGCAGCACAATTTTGATCTCAGCATTGATCAAAATTTGACCCCTCCTATATTCCTCGAGACAACCTCTTACCCACCCACCAGCTCTACTACACCCACTCCTGGCTCTACATAGAGCATCATTACCCACCTACCGCATCCTCATCTGACCCTCTAGGACCTCCGGTTGGGATTGACACTACCACAGCCACATACTGATGTACCGGACGAGCATTCCCTCATCAGCCCTCACCCCCACAAGGTAGACCGCAGCGCACTAGAAGAGCACCCACTTGTGGCACAGGTGGGACACAAAATAGGACACCGAGGCACCGCTATGGTATGATAACATTAATTATAAGCAAGTGATATATTTTAGTACTTACTTTATTCTTATCATTATACCGAATATTGATTGCATGCATCTAATGGAATTTGCAGCACGATGATGAGCCTAAGGATGATGCCCCGCAGCCTCCTCCTCCCCCGCCCAACTTACACGAGGGCTAAAAACGCAAAATTGGTGAACCTGAGTAAGTGCTAAAGTTGTTCGGCACTTCTAACCAGTGCAGTATAGGTATAAACTATTCAAGGTCGTATAACAGTGTAGATATAAATGAATATCTTTACCTGTATGCTTAGACCATCTATATTGAATTGCAAATTTGGTTCAGCAAGTATGTTGTTTTATTGAGGTTTAATTTTACTATTTCTTTGTTCTTCTTATAGAAATTCTTCTGGATGCAGGGTAGGCGATGCATCTTTTTGTGTATAAGATGATGTGGAGGATATCAACACCCTTCCATAGGGTATAAAAATAAAGATTTCCCAGATTTTATTTTTGTTTTTTTTGGGAGACATAGTGTGGATTAAAAAATATAGACTGAAAGTGTTTTTAGTGTGTACTTTGTAGTTCTACTCAACCACTGTTGTGAAAATAATTGTTTTTACCATCTTAGGGAACCATTAAGAAAATTCTCATCAATAGGTAAGAAAGAAAGCAATTATTTTGCACTATTTAGGATAATCAAAGGCCTTTTCCCAATCCAAAGAGACTACTTCAACATGCTTTGTTTAGAGCAGCAAAATCAGACCCAGAATCTTTCTTCCTGTCAAGCGGAGCTCCAGTGATATGAATGAATCTGATCATGAAGATGGTGTTAGACAATCACCCTCTCTTCCTACCCCCCCCCCAGTGCATGAAGCCCAAGCGGGTTTCTTTCTGCATTTTTCTTTTTCCTTGTTTTTGAATCTTTGATGATGATGATCAATATTTGTGTGTTTCGAGATTTTAATAATGTGTGGATATGTTTGTGTATTTTTTTGGGTTGTGTAGGTACCAATGGAAGTGTTTGAAGTTTGTCAAAGAAGAGGACCACCATAGCAGTGTTGGAGACGAGGTGCTGGGAAGACTATGGTTACCCGTTATGCCTTATCAAAGCCATTGGTGCAGCTATCAAGTCTAATGGCCATAAAAAAGTTGATTGTTTTTCTTGGCTCCCATTTGTCCCTCTTGTTTATCAGGCATGGTTATTTCTTTTTATGAAAAATTAATTTCTTTTGTTCTTTTTTAATTCTTTCTCTCTGCCCTTTAAGAAGTAATTTCTCTTCAATTTGTTTGAATGAAAAGAAAAAATTTTTTAGTGCTAATAAAGTATACTTGTAGACCTACATTTACGTGTGCTACTTGAATGTTAGTGTATTTTTAAGCCTTTTCCAGTTAGTCTGTTGTGGGTTTAATTATTTTGCTTTCTCTTATCTTTATGCTTTGTGTTTAAGAATGCTATACAAGGCCATTGCTAATGTTGTTAAAATTGATTTCTTAGGAAGTATTAGGAATATCTTTCACTTACCCAATACCATTAAAACTGATTTTTATATTTTTATTTTATTTATAAAACCAAATCATTTCAAAATATAGATTTCACTGAGTTTGATAATATCTTTCTGTTGCAGTAAGACACTATTCCATTTATTTGTTTATTTTGCTCCACTGGATCAAACTGGTCCTTGGTGTTTGAGCTTTAATCAGTGGCTTAGTTGATATATATTCCCAGCCAAAAAAGAACAAAAAAGATCATACAAAACGAAAAGAAGTTGGGGGAAATAGCTGGCCTGTACCACTCACTATTGAGTAGGAGTGGATTAATGTGCACTCATAAAACTTGTGATAGAATGGTTGTCTACTTGCTCCAGATGAATGAGA
>JAXUIC010000693.1:0-19304 GCA_035136125.1 Quercus rubra
TGTTCTAGCGGCACACGGGCAAGCGATCATAAGATCGTTAAAAATTTTTTTTTTCGCCCGCTATTTAAACTAAATTTATTTGGGCATAAAATATATATAATTTTTAACGGCATTAAAAAATAGATCTATTTTTTTAGCCGCTCGTTTAAAAAAAATAAAAAATGTTATATTTTTTTTTTTGTTTATTATGTGGTGATAGCGATCTCACGTTTTAGCTATTTAAAATAAAAAATAATACCGCTAGATTGTGAAATAATACGCTTGTTTACTAACTATTAAAATTATTTTCTTATTATTTTACATATAATGAATATTACATTGGGCGCTTAGCGAATGGTTTAGCGGGCATAAAAAAAGTATATTTTTAACGATCTTAAGATCGCTTGCAAATAAATTTTGAGGGCCCACATGATTATATATAAAAGTTTGTTTCACTATATAAAATATGCAAAGTGAAAATGAAACACAAACCCTTTAACATTTAATATCCACTTATTCAACCTTTTAAACCAAAAGAACCGTTACGTGTTTTATTGTTAATTAAAGTGTATTGCACATTAGAGTTAGCATTACCTCTCAATATAACAGATGACATACCTTTTTTTGAAGAATATATGTCTTTAAGCCCACCTTTATATCTTAATTTAAATATAGATCTCGATGCTGTTAAACGTTTAGATAATCTTCCTGCGGCTTCTAATCTTACACCCAGTACAGTTTTGTATTTAATCGTATCAAAAACACTTATTTGTTTACTATTTAGTTTTTTTGCCTTTATAGGATAATCCAGTGTCGCTGGAGTGTGATAGTTTCTTCGTGCAACCTTAGCTAATCTAAGTGCTTTAGTTAATACAAGTAAAAACGGGTTACTTCTATTTCTTATTCTTGTAACGATTGATTCTATAAAAGTATCACTGTTCAAATGTATATATTTTAAACTCACAAAGTTAAATTCAACCTTTTTGTTATATAATTTAGACACTATTTTTTTTAAACCTAATAAAAATCAGTTTTTAAATTTATTATTATTAAGCGATAACATTTTTATGTAATACATATATAATAATTCTATTTGATAAGCATCTTTCATAAATTTTTTGTAGTACTCATTTTTATAATGCTTCATATTAGACTCATTTCAGTGTAATGTCTCAGTAAGTAAATTTTTATGTTTTATTACTTTATCTATAAGTTTAGTAGCCCTTAAACTTATAAAATTAATTTTTCTTTTTAAATAACTGTCTTTTACAGGGAAAATATTTATGTTTTTTTTTACGGCTACGCCGCTAGCAACTTTTTTAGTAAAATTTAACGTCTGTAGCGCTGGTTTATGTAGATTTTTTAATTTGTATAAAAAATACTTTTTGTTTTTGTTATATAAATAAACTGTTACTATTACTTTATTATTACTATGTTTCATTTCTGCTTTACTTACTATTATTTATTTAATGACAATCTTTTAAATCTAATCGCTAGATGTTTAGATTTTTTTTTGTTGATTAATGGATTCATATTTAAGTAACTTTTGATTAATTTATTTACTTCAATATCTGCTATTGCTAGTGGTTTAGTATAATTTTTATTATAGGAATAAGTACTATTAACTCATTCTTTAGTTGCAGGAGGGTAATGTCTAGTTTTACCTAACTTTTCTTTTAGCGTTTTAACATTTTGCGCTAGAGTAATTTTTTCACTTGAAAAGCTTATGGGCGTAGCTGTTAAATTGTTAGTGTTAGAGTTAAAATTTTTACCTTTGTATATATTAAGCATATTGTAAATTTGTTTAATGGCTTTGCCTTTCGTGTTTTTATCGTATAATTATTTTTAACTGTTTATATATTATAAAGTGAACATACAAAAAATTGGTTTGTGAACAAACGAGCAATTTCTATTTTAGCGGCACGGGCACAAAATTTTTGCCCGCTGCCGTTATCTCTTTTTAACGGCTCAAAAAAAAAATTTTTTTTGCGCCGTTCGGTTAAATAGAAATATTTATTAGCGGGCTGTGCCGTTTGTGGTTTAACAGTTTTTTACCGTTTTAAGCATTAACAGACTTTAAGCGTGCGTCTAAACATTATGACTTCCGGTTTTGTTCTGGCTTAAGGTATATGGTTTAAGTATTCTGTTTTTCATGCTTTTTGATGGGTACGCAGTATACTTAAACAGTTTCACACTTTTCATCATACGGCAAAAAAAATTTTTTTTTTAGCTCGCTAAGATAACTATAATGTAAAACATTCTTATCCAAGAATCGAACTTGGATCTAGATATTAGAAGTATCCTGCTCTACCATTAAGCTAATAAGAATTCAGAGAATATCCGATTCGAACGGATGTGGGTTTTAAACCAAATAAGACTCAAGCTTATCGCCTTAAACCACTCAGCCAATTCTCTTTTAAGCGGCACAAAATATATTTGCAAGCGATCCTAAGATCGTTAAGCGGCGTAGCCATTAAAATTATTTTTTTAGCGGGCTACGCCCGTGTGCCATTAAAAAATAGATCTATTTTTTTAGCCGTTATATTTATACTGATTATCTGGTATAAAACTAACCGCTGGAAAAACGTTAAATCGCTAGCAGCGATTAATATTAATATTTAATTGAGCTTTATTTACTATAATTTATACTATTAACGGTATATGATGTGGCTAACTATTTAGCACTTTAGCGTTACCTTTAGTTAACTACTGTAATTAAGCCTTTTAGCGGGACTAGACCTTCCACTATGTTTAGGTTGTTTTTGTTGCGATATGAGTATACAGTATATTTTTTTTTAGTGTTATATCGTTTAAGCGTATTTTACTTCAGTAGATAATCACATGTTTCTAGCGGAGGTTAGCGTTTTTTTTTACTAAGAAAAACGTTAAATTAATATCAGCGCAAGCGATTATAATCGCTATGGCGTGTAATACTTAGTGTTTTTTTTACAAAAAAAACATTGAATAAAAAAAAAATACATCATTATATATTATATGTGTAGGAATATTTAAAACCTTAGGCCACGTATAATAATAAGAAAGCCATCATTAATGCGAATAGACCAGTTGCTTCTGAAAAAGCAAAACCTAAAATTGCATAAGAAAAAAGTTGTTGTCTCAATGCTGGGTTTCTGGCTACACCTAAGATAAGGGCACCAAACACTATTCCTATACCTACACCTGCACCTATTAAACCTGTTGTAGCTAAACCTGTACCTATAATTCTTGCTGCTTGTATCACTTTTTTAACTTTTATATAATTTTTAATCGCAAAGGACTGCTTTAGCTTTCTACATTCATTTAACGGAAAAAGAAATTAATATTTCATATTTCGCGTGTAACTTGCATTATATTATTTACCATAAAAGTTAAGTGTACATTGATTGTTTATCGTTGTACTAACTAACTTTTAAGCAATAATGAATTTAACGCTTGCGCCGCTGTGTTAACGGTTTAAATTGTTAAAATTATTTATTTTTTTTTTTTTTTTTTTTTTTGCGATCTTAGGATCGCTTGCTAGTTTTTAAATTTTTATCGTTAAATACAAAAACCGTTTAATGATTTACTCTCTTTTGCGTTTGAATACAAAATTATTTTTGACTATTATTAGTTGATAGCTCAACTAAACTGTTTTCTAATAAACTTACAAATGGTACGATAAATAAGAAATGTGCAAAGTAAAGCACAGTACTTATTTGCCCAAACTCTATGTAAGGAGATTCAACGTGTTTTGCACCTAATTGCATTAATATTAAGAAGTTAGCTATAAATACAAAAAAAGCTATTTTACTTAAAGGTCTAAATTGTATACCTCTACTTCTACTTAAGTCAGTAAATGGCATAGCTAATAATATTAAAATAGCTGAGAACATAGCAATAACACCTAATAATTTGTTAGGTATAGATCTTAATATAGCATAAAATGGTAAAAGATATCATTCTGGCACTATAGCAGGTGGTGTTTGCATAGGGTTAGCCATAACATAATTTTCACTATCACCTAACACATTAGGCATAAAGAAAACAAAAACAGATAATGCTACAATAAACAAGAATATTGTTATTAAATCTTTAAATATAAAGTAAGGAGCAAAAGCTAATCTGTCATAGTTACCTGATACACCTAAAGGGTTACCTGAACCAGCACTATCGTGTAATGCTATTAAGTGCATTAAAGCTAATGCAGCTAAAACAAAAGGTAAAACAAAATGTAATGCAAAAAATCTATTTAAAGTAGCGTTGTTAACACTGAACCCTCCTCAAATAAACTCAACTATATCTTGTCCTACTCATGGTATAGCACTCATAAGGTTAGTAATAACTGTTGCACCTCATAATGACATTTGACCATATGGTAAAACATAACCTAAGAAAGCTGTGGCCATCATTAATATGAATATAACTGTACCAATAGTTCACACTAATGTTCTAGGTGCTCTATATGATCCATAATATAAACCTCTACCTATGTGTAAGTATACTATGAAAAAGAAGGCTGAAGCTGTGTTTGAATGTAAGTAACGTATTAATCATCCATTATTTACATCACGCATTATATGTTCAACTGAATTAAATGCTTCTAGAACACTAGCGTTGTAGTGCATTGCTAAAGTTACACCAGTAACAATTTGTATTACTAAACAAAACGCTAATAATGAACCAAAATTTCATAAATAACTTAAATTTGATGGTTGTGGTGAATCTATCACATACCCGTTAGCTAAACTTGCAAGCGGATGACTTTTTAATAATCTCATGTTGATTTCTTGTATTTGAATAATATATTTCTTTATTTTTCGTATTCGTATTAATAATATATAATAATTAAGCGGCTAATTTATTCGCAAGCCGTTACGGTTTTTTTTACTAATATTAAGTTATTTTAAGAACTATCTATAGCGTTAAATATAACCTTTACGAGTGAATTAACGTTTCTTCTACTTTTCGCGTTTCACGCTTCACTTCAATTAAATTAAGAATGCTATAAGAAATAAGTGATTTGAACACTTAACCGACCGTGTGTAAAACGGTCGCTCTACCATTGAGCTAATTTCTTTTTTTTTGTTTAACTATAACGGTACAAAATTTAAACTAATTTAAACTAAATTTATTTACAAGCGATCGGCAAAAAAAAAAATTTTTTTTTTGTGACCGTAGCCTGCTAAATTTTTTGAGCCGCTAAAGCACAATTATTGTTCTTGTAATCAAGATAAGTATTTTTCAAGTGATATAGATTCTATCACTATAGGCATTGAACTATGTAAAATACCACAAATTTCTGAACATTGACCAAAAAACAATCCTTCTCTGTTAACAAGAACAGAAATTTGATTTAATCTACCTGGATAGGCATCACATTTAATACCTAGTGCAGGACAAGCGTATGAATGTATAACATCACCAGAAGATATAATAAATCTAACATGAGTTAACTCAGGAAGGATAACTCTGTTATCAACTTCTAACATTCTTAATGCTCCATCTTCTAAATCTGATTCTGGAACTTAGTAAGAATCAAATTCTAATTCTTCATTATCGTCACCTAAAAAATCAGGGTATTGGTAACTTCAGTATCATTGGTGACCTTCTACAAATACTGTTAATGAAGGGTCTGTAACTTCATCCATTAAATATAATAATTTGAAAGAAGGAAATGCGATTAATATTAATATTAAAGCAGGAGTAATAGTTCATATTAATTCTATTAAGGTACCGTGATTTAAATATTTGTTACTTATGGGAGATTTACTATTAACATAATTTCTAATAATCGAAATCATTATTCAACCCACACCAAATAATATAATTACCAAGTAAAACATAATGTTATCATGTAATTCAACTAGAGCTTCCATTTGTGGGCTAGCACTATCTTGGAAATAAACACCTCAAGCTCTAGGTGCATCACAATAATTTGTTAAAAAATTTACAAAATTTAAAATTTTAATTTTAATTTAATGTATTTTACCAATCAGTGTTATAGGTATAATCGTATGTTGAGGTAATAACTTAAAAAACTTTAAGAGATCGGCACAAAAAAAAACAATTTTTTTTGTTAAAAATATTGTTAAAAATAAGCGAAAAACCGATATAACGGTTAACAAATGCTGCCGTTATATTTTTTTTATATTTTTTTTCTTGCAAATAAATCTAGTTTAAGATAGCGGGCTCCGCGCAAATAAATTTTGTCCCCATGTGAGAAGGTAAATGATATAAACCTTATATAAAATATTAAACAAGAAATAATTAACTACTAATCATCACCTGATGTATAATCTGCTGGTTCTGATGACACATCAGCATAATCGTCTATTAATGAACCGGAATTTCCACCAACACTAGATGGTGAAAAGGGTCCGCCAGAGCCATCATCTGAATGATCAGAGTATTCAGCTCTGGTTTTTTCAGCCACCCCATTATAAAAATCAGACAGACCCTGTTTTAAATCAGCAGCATCTATTTTAGAACCATCCAAACCATCTTTTAATTTATCATATTGTTCCCTACAAAATTCTTGTGTAGACTCATCCAACTCAATACCAGCTTTATGAACTATATCTATGCAATTCTCCGCATGTTCCAATATTTTATCCATATTTTCCATATAGGAGTTTACCCTTTCTAACTGACTTTGATAATTACTGGGTGCCTGGTCAGAATCGACCTCAGTAATACCCGCCATACCAATACCGCTACCATTACTACAAAGACTTTCAACTATAGCTGCTTCATTTAGAACTTTATCATGAACCACTGGGTTATTTTCCGACGCGTCCGACATAAGTACCCCTATATTATGTGCGTGTACTTGATAATCATATTCCTCAGAATATATATTTTCTTCCGATTCCTCTATTCTATTTTTAGCATCGTCTATTCTAGCTTGTATGCTTTGTAATTCAGTTTGTTGTTCGACATCTCTATTATTGTCTGCATACAACTTGCACTTAGTTGAGAACCCAACTCTTTTTTCAAGAGGAAACACAGGATACTGTATTTTACGCACTAATGTTAATTTCATCATTTTTTAATTTTATTTGTAATTTTTAATCGCAAACGACTGCTTTAGCTTTCTACATTCATTTAACGGAAAAAGAAATTAATATTTCATATTTCGCGTGTAACTTGCATTATATTATAACTGTAAAAATTAAGTGTACATTGACTGTTTATCGTTGTACTAATTAACTTTTAAGCAATAATGAACATAACGCCAGCGATCTTAAGATCGTTAAAAAATTCTTTTTTTTCAGGCGCTATGATTACATAGTAGTATCATTACTATACTATTATATTTGTTAAAAACAGGTTTAACAAAATTTAACGGGCTTGCACGAAAAAGAAAACTTTTTTTTTATAGCGGGCCCATAAAAATATATTTTTTTTTTAGTGGCGTTTAAATAATTATAAATTATATAACGCTGTAATATAGTAGGATGTATTTAATATCAAAGTTTTTTGTGTTCTAATGTTCTAAATTTTACAATTTCTTCTTCTTTATTACTTTTACACTCTTTTACCGCTTTAATCTCAAGTTCACGTTCACCTATCAACTTTCTCATTCATCTAGGATCATTATCTTCACGCGCTTTAATCATTTCTTTGTCGATTTCGTTTACGTTATATTGATGTTTTTGAGCTTGATCTGTCCAGTGTAGTATCATATCTTTTGCTTCTGCCATGTTTTGGTTTAATCCGTCTGTGCAATGAAATATAAATACACTATTATCAAATATATAGTAATTATCTAGAAAATATAAATTTATAAACATAATCACAGTTGCACGTAGAATAAAAAACAGAATTATACACCTTTTACGATCACATTTGATATGATAAAAGTAAGAAAAAGAAAAACTAGTAAGTGAAGTATAAAAATAACGGCACGGGCTTGTAAATAAATTTTGCTGCAACTTAAAAAATAAGATATGCAAATTGCTAGCAATATTCCGGTAAAGCCATAATAATGTATCTATTATATGTGCTATTATTAGTGAATACAAAAAAATTAAACCTAAACATATTAAATGCGTGCTAATATCCCCAAAATATGAACAAATAGCACGTGAATGAATATAACAAAAATATAACATTAAAATACATAACAGTATAATTAATAAATGATTGAAATTTTTAGGGTTACCCACATAATAATAAGTTTTTAACACAAATTTATACGTATGTTTAAGACCCTCAGTAATAAACTGAGAGAAAAAGAAACAGTCATACAACGTCCACAAAATGTCAGTATAATATACCCGCTTCCAATCCTAAGTGATGGTTTTCAGTTAAATGATAAGCTAAAAGACGTCATATACCTACAGCTAAGAAAATTGTACCTATAATAACGTGTAATCCATGGAATCCTGTTCCAAAATAAAAACATGAACCAAAAGCACCGTCTGATAAAGTGAATGAAGAAACAGAATATTCTACTCCTTGGAAAGCAGTAAATATCATAGCTAATATTATAGTGAAAGCACCACCGTATAAACCACCATTTCTAGTTCCTTGTATTAAAGAATGATGTGCGTAAGTGATAGTAACACCTGATGCTAATAACAATACTGTATTTAATAAAGGTAACTCAAAAGCGTTAATTGCTTCTATACCCATTGGTGGTCATTGGGCACCTAATTCAACAGTAGGAGATAAAGCGCTATGAAAGTAAGCTCAAAATATAGCTAAGAAAAATAAAGCTTCAGATACTATAAATAAAGCTACACCCATATTTATACCTCTTTGCACTGCTAAAGTATGATTACCTAAATAAGTTCCTTCTGATATTACATCTCTAAATCATAAAGACATACTACTTATTACTAAAATAAGTGCTAAGGGTAATCAAAAATCTGCATGAGAAAAACCGTGTATAGTTAAAACACCTGATAAAGTAAGTGTTAAAAGACTAATACAAGTGAATATTGGTCAAGGTGATGGAGATACCAAGTGAAAAGGGTGGCCCTGGAAATTACTTCTACGTAAATTAGACATAACTTATATAAAATATTACTAAACGCAAGAACAAATTTATTAATTATTTGTTTTTTAACGATTTAGCGTTTTTTTAAGAAAATCGTAAAAAAAACGTTAAATCGCTACACCGATAAATCTTTATCTTAGTTGTTTAACCGCCTGAAATATATTTTTTAACGGCTCCGCCGATCGTTAAATGATTTATGCTTGTTGTATATTTGGATACAAATAAGCCGGTTTCTGTTTGTACATATAATTCTAAAAAAAACGGTTATTATAGGGTAATATTTCACAATCATATAATACAAATAACACACGGTCAACGATTTCACAATTTCTTTGATATCGCTTGGCAATGGCATGTTTTATGGTTATAATTTTCTGTTGCTAACCAAAGCTTTAACTTTAATGTTCTATTTGTTAACCTATGGACTTTCCTACGTAATTTAGCGTTAAATTACACAATGTACCTTATATCACAAATATTAATTATAATTTAACGGAGCGCCTGAAAGAAAAAAATATTTTTTTTTTTCAGGCGCTAACTTATCTTATGAGTGTAACTCTAAACCATCTTTTATGTATGAACATGATAAAACAACAAAAACTTGTGCTTGTATGAATGCAATAGCTAATTCTAACCCAGAAAAAGCTATAATAAAAGCTAAAGGGAATAAACCTAAAAAGAAGAAAACAAAACCAGATGTCATAATATTGTATGTAAATCCACTTAAAATATTTAATAACATGTGTCCTGATAATATGTTTGCAGCTAGTCTTAATCCCAATGACACATTACGAGCCAGGTATGAGATAAACTCTATAAGAACTAAAAGAGGTAGTAATCCTATAGGACAACCAGATGGCACGAATAAAGAAAAAAATTCTAAACCATGTTTACTTAAACCTAATAATGTGGCACCTAGCACAACACTAAAACTAAGTGAAAATGTTAATACAAAATGACTAGTTGAAGCAAAACTATAAGGTACCATACCTATTAGATTATTAAGCAATATAAATATAAATAAAGCATACATAAGAGGAAAGTATGCCTGACCGTTTTTTCCATTTATTTGGCCTACAACTATTCCGTGTACTGTAGCATATACAGTTTCTAATAACACTGATCAACCATTTGACACTATTTTGTTATTGTTAGTCGCTAACAAATTAAGCACTAATATTAAATAACCACCTATAGTTAAGTATAATCCTATATTTGTTAATGATATTGAAGTATTACCTAATAAAGGTGCGTCTATACTTAGTAGATTTCTTATTTCAAATTGATCTAAAGGACTCATTATATTTTTCATACTATTCATATAATTTAGTAGATTTATTTATATATATTTAAATAATTCAGGTACACACGAGAAAAAAAAAATCAGCGAGCAAATAAATTTAGCGGGCGAAAAAAAAGAATTTTTTTTGCCCGTGCCGTTGTAATTTTTTCCGTTATTGTTATTAACTTCAGTCTTGTTTATTATAATTTACTTATAAAAACACGTGTAGTGAATAAACGAACAAATCTTGGTAAAACATATTTTGAGAATACATATATTAATACTACTAGTATTAAAAATGTATATGTTACTTCATTAACAAAATAAAACGGTACTAATTGAGGCATATATATATTTTTTATGATAATTGACCTGGTTTTTGTAGTCATTATGTAATTAAACACTGATAATTTAGAGTATACGAGTTGTAACCAACAAGAAACTTTGTTAATAATATATTATTAACGGCACACGGGTAAGCGATCTTAAAAAGATCGTTAAGCGGCTAAAAAAATAGATCTATTTTTTAATGCCGTTTAACGTTTTTAATTTTTTTAATTTTTTTTTTAACGATCTTATGATCGCTTGTTCGTTTAAGCGTTATAAATCGCTTCGACCGTGAATGGATGTCATTAATATGATGTAGATTTAAAGAATTTAACTTGTCTACTATCAATTGAAAGAGCGTTTTTCCCTAATTCAAATGCAAAACCTAAAGTTAATACTAAAAAGAAAATTAACATAACAGTTAAACCAAATATACCATTAACATAACCACTTACTATATAAGGATAAACAAGTAATATTTCTAAATCAAATAATAGAAATAATAAAGCAAAGATAAAGAAAGATATACTGAATTCACTTCTATTTTGACCAAGAAAAGAATGAAAGCCACATTCGAAAGCTGAATTTTTTTCTTGATAGGGGTTATGAGGAGCAAGTAATAGATTAACTGCTAGTAGAACAAGAGCAAGAATAGGTATAAATACGAGAAAAAATGTTTGACTAGTCATTTATGGTTTAAATAATATTAGTGTTAAAATATTTGCTATACTAAATCATTCGTTTGGTATATATATAAATAATAATAATATTAATGTTAATATTGAAATAATACAACTTAACCCACTGGATAAAACTATGTTTTCAATACTAAATTTAACGTCTAAGCTTTCAGAACCGCTATTTACGGTTTTTTTAACGGCTTCGTTACGGTTGGAATAGGATACAAAACTACCGTGTAAATTTAAATTATCTAAACTAGGGTTTATTTTGTATTCATGTTTAAAGAAGAAAATTTGTTTAATTACATTTAAGTAATAAACAGCTCCTATTACACTAGTTAATATTGCCACTAATGCCATAAAAACAAAACCATTATCCAATGCTGCACTTAGCACCATTTGTTTAGCAAAAAAACCTATTAAAGGAGGTACTCCTACAAATGAAAATAACGTTATGGATAAACTTAAAGCTAAATAAGGGTTTATATAGTAGTAACCTTTTATTTGGCTAATAAGTTGTATAGGTGAGTTATCTCTATCTATTAGGTTATCGTTATGTTTGTCGTCTTTATATACATATAAATAAAAAGAGTAACCTATAGTAACTAAAATAACAAAAGCATTTAAGTTTGATATTGTATAAGTTATAATATAAAATATATAAGCTTGTATAGATTCTATGCTGTTAACACTTAAAGCTAATAAAATAAATCCTACATGACTTATTGTACTATATGCAAATAATCTTTTTATTCTAAACTGAACTAAACCTAACACTGAACCTATTATTAAAGAAAATAAACTACTAATTAATAAACAATTTGTTCACGAAAATACAAATAGACTTTTTGACGCAGGCACGTATGTATAATAGACTAATTCTAAAAAGAATATAAAAATAGATATTTTAGCTATTATAGCTACAAAGGTAGTAACTATCGTAGGTATTGCGTCGTATACGTCAGGACTTCAGAAATGGAATGGTGCAGCACTTACTTTAAATAAAAATCCTACAGACAATATCACCAAAGATAAGTGTATGTAGTATGGTTTATATCAAGATAATAGTGTAGAATTCATTGAACTTAAATCAGGTGATAAATCAGAGATGCTACTAACTAAGTATATACCGTCCAAACTAGTTGTACCTGAATTTACGTAAAGTAAGCTTGAACCTAATAAAATGAAACAAGATGATAAACCTCCTAATAAAAAGTAAGTAAGCCCACCACTAGTCGCTTGTTCTGAATCTCTATATAATGTTGATATGATGTATAATCCATAACTTTGAAGCTCTATTGCCAGAAAAATAGAAACTAAATCACTAGCGCTCATTAAGAATACTGCTCCAGTTATAACAAATACAACAATTAAAGAGTATTCTATAATTCTAAATTGTTCTCCCATTTTATTAGATATTTTGGTTTTATTATATATAAAATTATAAAAAAGTAACTTACTAATATTTGAATACTGTTTAATAAAAACTTTTCTAGGATAAAAAGATGTAAATATTAAAATAACTGCAGTTATATTAAATATAAATATATTAAATGTTTGTGTGAAAGGTGTTACATGAAACAATCCTCCATATATACCGATACCTTTATCTAAACAAGTTACAAATAAATTATTAATAGTTAAAAAACTTGTTAATACTAAGGTTATCATTACAATTCTGGAAAATAAAATTGATTTGTCTTTTCTCATTGTGAGAGCATTTGATGTTATTAGATAACCAAGTAAGAATAATATCACGTTTATTTCTCGAGGACTCGAACTTCGAACTTACATCGACCAAAAAAATAACGGTTTAATAACGTTAAATTGCTTTTCAGCGCTACATCGGTGTACACTTTGCCTTTTAAGCTAAAAAATATATAGTGGGTACAGTCTTCCAATTCATCGTTCTAACGGTACGGACAAACGTTTGTTCCCTGCCGCTATAAAAATGTGAAATCACTGCAAATAAATTTAGCGGGCGAAAAAAAAAATTTTTTAACGATCTTATGATCGCTTGCCCGTGTGTTAATCAATTTGATTTCTCGACGATTTGAACGTCGAACATACTCTTATCAAAAGTACACTTTACCTATTAAGTTAAGAAACCTGTAAGTATAATTTAACCCAAGAAAAAAAACGTTAGATCGCTTGTTAAAGAAAACCCCGGTTAGCTACGAATCATCAATAATAAGCCATTTATTATATGAGCAAGAGCACTCAGACTTGAACTGAGAACACGAAGTTTGAAGCTTCCTATTTTGCCAATTAAACTATACTCTTTTCAATAAGATATATAACAAAATCATGTTATTTATTTTAGCAGCTAAAAAATAGATATATTTTTTAACGGCTCCGCCGATCGTTAAAAATTTTTGTACGAAATTGTTAAAACGTGATATCGCATAATATTACAGCGTCTGCGGAAAAGAGATGAATCGAACATCTAGGTGTCTATACACAATATTTAGCAAATATCTCGCCTTACCTATGGCAACTTTTCCTTTATAGATATTATTAGTATTTAGCGCAAACGTGAAAAAATTTTTTTTTAACGATCTCAGGATCGCTTGCGTTATAACGCCAAAACTTTTCATGTTCATATAAATCAGGGGCACGGACATTGTTTTAACGTCTTTTTTTTTATGCCCGGTTAAAACGTTAAAATAACATATATTTAACGACACAGGCTTGCAAATAAATTTTGCTCCCGCTCCGTTAAATTAATAAAGTTTTTCGAGCTAGGTCGGCATCGAACCGACATCCTTTTTCTCGACAAGAAAAAATTCTACCTATTGAAACACTAACTCTGTAAATAAACATTATATCAACATATTTCACTCTAAATGCGGAGTAATTAACTAATACATAAATGTTTAACAAAACTAAAAAAATATATATATACGGCCAACCGAAATCGAATCGGTACACATCGTTTGGAAGACGAATGGTCTACCATTAACCTATAGCCGTTTTTTGCTTAAGAAAGATATAACGCTATGAATAGCTAAAAACCAATACCTGTAAACTCAGCTTATTATAATCGGAGAAAACAATACTAATTTTTTTCAATAGACTAAATAATTTATTATTACAAAATTTTTGTGCGAAATTGTGTAAATGCGATATCGTTTAACAAGGATATAAAGGAATCGAACCTCTAAGTTTTCGATCTGCAATCAAAACGCAAACCATCTGCAATACCCCTTTTTTAGTTTTTTTTTTGTTTGTAGTTATACTTGCGCTATTTGTATTAACGTTTTTTTAGCGATTTTAGGAAAATCGTTAAAAAAAACCCTTAAACAAAAATTATACTTTTTTTTTTTCGCTGCAGCTAAATTAAACCAATGTCTAATTTATTGTAGTTAATAAAGCAATAACTACTATAATAAATAGGTTATTATCACTTATATAAAGGTATGGTGTTAAAATATAGAAAATTAACCCTACTAGTATATATAAAGCATATGAAGTTATAATACCAGTATCTAGACTAGCAATACTCTTACTTATTCTTATTAACACTATTTCAAGACCAAAAGGACCTAATAATTCAACGGAACCTTTATCAATAACTTTAGTGGTTTGACCTCCTAGTTTTAAAACTAGATCTGTTATATATCTATTATAAAACATTTCTATTAAGAACCGTTGATTGAAAAAACTAAATATATTATAACCCAGTCTGGAAAGTTTAAAATGTATTAATAATTTAGGTAAAAATTCAGATAAAACTATAAATAAAACACTTAAACTAATGGTAAATACTAAAGGTAATAATTTAAATAGAGTTGGAACAGCAAATTCTGTGTTTAACATTATTTCATGTGAAGGATGTATAAAAATACTATTATCAGCAAAAAAACCAGAACCTAAACCAATGAAAATATCTTTGGTTACATAACCAAAAAATATAGAAAAAACTGCTAATACTATTAAAGGAATACTCATAAATATGTCGCCTTCATGTGCCTGTTTATAATTTAATAAAGGGCCGTTTGGATTAGTTAAAAATGTTAAATATAGAACTTTAACTGAGTATAAAGTAGTAAACATAGCTCCTATTGTAGCTATAAAATATACAACTGTAGCAGAAAAATAGAATTGCCCGTATGCAGATTCTAAAATAAAATCTTTAGAATAGAATCCTGTCATAAAAGGAAAGGCTACTAAACTAAGACTGGCTATTAACATAACTGAATAAGTTAAAGGTAAAAAGGGTCTTAATCCTCCATATTTTCTAAAATCTTGATTATCTGCCACAGCGTGTATTACAGCACCTGCACCTAAGAAAAGTAATGCTTTATAGAAAGCATGATTTACTAAATGAAATAAAGCTATATTATAGCTAGATAAACCTACAGCTATAACCATCATACCTAATTGAGACATTGTAGAATAAGCTATAACTTTTTTAATATCTTGTTGAAATAGCCCTATAAGAGAACTAAATACAGTGGTAATTGCTCCTACTCATAAACATAATAATAATACAGTTGAGCTATATTCTATTAAAGGTGATGAACGCATTAATAAGTAAACACCTGCTGTAACCATTGTTGCAGCATGTATTAAAGCAGAAACAGGTGTAGGACCTTCCATCGCCATAGGTAATCATACATGTAAACCTATTTGTGAACTTTTAGCCATAGCACCTATTAATAAACATATACCTACTATAGTAACAACATCTTCACTCATAAATGGAGCTAATGAAAACACGGTTGAGTAATCAATATTACCAAAAGATAATAAAATAGCAAACATACCAATTGTTAAAAAACAATCTCCAACTCTGTTAGTTAAAAACGCGGACAGAGAACTCTGATTTGCGGCTATTCTAGTAAATCAAAAACTTACTAAAAGATAAGAACAAATTCCTACTCCTTCTCATCCTACGAACATTAATAAGAAATTATTAGATGTAACAAGTATAACCATCATAAATGTGAATAAACTTAAATAACTAAAAAACCTTTGGTTATGTGGGTCATGACTCATATACCCTATAGAATATACGTGTACTAATGATGATACTATTAATACAGGTATCAACATAGAAACCGTTAATGAATCAAAATTAAACCCTCATCATACATTCAATGATTCTGAGTCTATTCATCTATATAACTGTATTGAAACTGGTATATTATTTAAACCTACTTCAAAAAAACCGAGTATTGCAAATATTGTTGTTGTTATTACACATAGACATGTTATTAATTGTGCTCCGCTTACTCCTATTTTTCTACCAAAACCCCCTGATAGTAATGAACCTAATAAAGGTAATGTTATAATAGCCAAATACATTATTTGAATTCTATTGCAACACTTCCTCTTAATCTATAAAATGCTACTAATATACCTAAACCTATAGCTGATTCTGCTCCAGCTATTGATATTATATATATCGCATATGTTTGACCTAATATATCATCAAAGCTAATTGTACTTACCAATATTAAAAATGTAATAGCTAATAACATTATTTCTATAGATATTAACATTAATATTATATTTTTTCTATTTAAAACAAAACCTAATATTCCAACTAAAAAAAGTATTACAGATATACCCATTTATTTATAAATAAAATATAAAGTGTGTGTGCATTTTACAATGAAATTTTATTTTCAAGAACAGATGCTTAGATTTAGACTAAGATTTTATTAAACGGCACACGGGCGCAGCCCGCTAATTAATTAGGGCGCAGCCCGCTAAATTTAAACTAATTAAAACTAAATTTATTTGGGCAGAGCCCGCTAAAAAAGATTTTTTTTATCGTGTATGCCCCAATATACGTTTTGTCAATTAAACTACATTTGTTTTATTTATTTTTTTTTTTTGCCGTTAACTTTGTAATGGTAAACTTACAAAGGCATGAGGTTTAGGTGGACTGTTTAAACATCACTCTAAACTCGTATAAGCTCTGTTAAGTAAACTTTGTAATAAATCTGTATAAAATTGTGGAGTTAATCAAGGATATCTTGAAACAGGTTTTCCTTCAACTAATTGAAGGTAAGTTATGTTTAAGAATACTCATGTAGCTACTACAGATATTATAGAACCAAAACTACTTACTAAATTTCATCCAGCAAATGCATCCGGATAATCACTTATTCTTCTAGGCATACCTTGTAAACCTAAGAAATGTTGAGGGAAAAATGTAACATTAACCCCTATGAAGAATATTCAGAAATGTATTTTGGCTAAAGCAATATTGTAATCTAATCCTAATATTTTAGGTATTCAAAAATATCATGCACTAAATAAAGCAAACACTGCTCCCATACTTAAAACGTAGTGGAAATGAGCAACAACGTAGTAAGTATCGTGGAATGCAATATCTAAAGATGCGTTGGCTAAAACAACACCTGATAATCCTCCGATAGTGAACATAAACACAAACCCTAAAGCAAATAACATTGAAGGTGTTAAGTGTAATGATCCTCCGTAACATGTGGCTAATCAACTGAATATTTTAATACCAGTTGGTACAGCAATTATTAATGTTGCGGCTGTGAAATAAGCTCTTGTATCTACGTCTAGACCAACACTATACATGTGGTGGCTTCAAACAACAAAACCTAACACTCCAATAGACATCATAGCGTATACCATACCTAAGTATCCAAACACTGATTTATTAGAGCTAGCTGATATTGTTGTACTTATTATACCAAAACCAGGTATAATTAATATGTAAACTTCTGGATGTCCGAAAAATCAGAAAAGATGCTGGTATAAAATAGGATCTCCTCCTCCAGCAGCTTCAAAGAATGATGTGTTAAAGTTTCTGTCTGTTAGTACCATTGTTATTGCACCAGCCAGAACAGGTAATGATAATAATAATAACACAGCTGTAACAACAACAGCTCATCCAAATAATGCTAATTTGTGTAATCTAATACCTGGACTTCTCATATTCAAGATTGTTGTTATAAAGTTCATAGCACCTAATAGACTACTTATACCTGATAAGTGTAAAGCAAAAATTGCTAAATCTACACTAGGTCCACTATGACTTTGTATACCTGATAAAGGAGGGTAAAGTGTTCATCCTGTTCCTGCTCCATTTTCTATTACACTTGCGAATAAAAATAATAATAAACTAGGAGGTAATAATCAGAAACTTATATTATTTAATCTTGGGAATGCCATGTCAGGCCCTCCTACTAATAAAGGTAATAAGAAATTACCAAATCCTCCGATCATAGCAGGCATAACCATAAAGAATATCATTAATATAGCGTGTGCTGTAATAATACTATTGTATAGTTGATTATCTGCTATATATTGTACACCTGGCCCAGATAATTCTATTCTAATAAGTACAGAAAATGCTGTACCTAACAATCCTGAAAATAGTGCAAATATTAAATATAAAGTTCCTATATCTTTTGCGTTTGAAGATAAAAATCATCTCTCTAATCAAAGAGATATACTTGACCTATTACTTTCTTCAACCACGAAAAAATATACATATAAACTAAAATAAAATAACCTAATTTGTCGCGATCATCGACGTTAAAAAATATATCTATTTTATGGTCGAAGCGAAAAAAAAAAAATTTTTTTTAGCGTGCGGGCTAGCTAGCGATAAGCGATTTAACGTTATCATTTGCAGCGTTTTTCTTCTTAAGTTAAAGAATTATTTTAAAAGAAAAATATTAATTTATTAATATTTAAATATTATAACAACGAAGGTCATTCATTATAACTATCTATAACAATAAAATTTTAATGCAAGCAATCCTAAGATCGTTAAAAAAAATTTTTTTTTAACGGCATTAAAAAATAGATCTATTTTTTTAGCCGCTCGCTTATTTATATTATTTATAGCGATTGTATGTTTTTTTATGGCGTTTAAAGTAATGTAATATTGCTAGGTATAATTTCAAAACTAAATATGATACAAGGTATTAAAACAATAAAAGCTATAACGACCGGTAATAAAATAGTTCAACTAAATGACATTAATTGATCAAATCTTATACGAGGAAATGATGCTCTAACTCATATAAAAGTAAATATCATCACAGAAGATTTTAAA
>JAXUIC010000694.1:0-19155 GCA_035136125.1 Quercus rubra
TAGTACAATAACCTGTGTTACAATGAACCATAACATGAGTATATATAGGCGACTAAACCCTAGACTACTAGTACAAGCAGGATTGGGCTTGGGCCTATTACATTGGGCTAATATGTCTAATATATATCTCTAACAATTTTTAACTAAACAAGTCAATTAAAAGTTAAAAGAATATCTTATTCTAACTCCAAAAAATAAAAGCGCACACACACACTATATATATTTAATAAAAAAAATTGTATTATTCCCCAATTTGTTTCCCTCTCTTACGGCATTTCAATTGGTGGATCCCATATTATACACAAAATAATAATAATAAAAGAAACTACTTACTATCTTTGTAATACACAAAACCTCTAAAGCCTCCACTTTATTTTTTCTCTTCCATGATCCATCTCTTGGATTTTTTTTTTTTTTTTATTTTTAATTTTCACACTCTAGGTTTTTCCTATCAACCCAAAATTTCAATATACCTAGAAGAACATAGAAAGAAATACTGAATTATACCTTTTTAAAAGCATTCAATGCATTGAGACATATATACAAATTTTCAAGTATATTCAAGATTATTGGGAATGAAGAAATCATGGAATGATTTCATTGAGTAAATTAAACTAGGTAGGAAAAATTAATAACAGTTACATGTATATTAGATTTTGTATGACAATTATATTAGTTTAGAATGGTTTATTTATTATTATTTTTATTAATATCGATAATATTTTTCATATTAATTTTGCTTTTAATGTTGTCTCTTGAACTGAAATTCTGACTTTGCCATTAGTTGTTGTACGTATATAGTGGATGGGCTCATATCATGCGAAAAAAATAAATATGTAAAATATTTTCTGTTTTCAAGTCCACACCAAACACTTATAAGATGATCAAAATAACCTCCTAAAACTTTTAAAATTTCAAAATACATTGTAAAGCTCCAAATTATTCAAAATATATCTAAAATGCACCTAATATAACCAAATACCACTTGAAACTTCAAAATAATCAAAATAAATTTTTTAAAATGATCAAAATATTAAAAAAAGAGTATAAAATTACTAAAAATACTCCTAAAAAATATCTCTAAAATTTCAAAAATAGTCAAAATACCACCGAAAATTTCAAGGGTTGTGTTTTGCATAAGGGACATCCCCTTGAATAGGTAACAAAATGCATGAATTAAACAGTAAATAGTAACCGTAAATAATAACTTTTTTTCACTATTCATATCATGCCGTGAAGGGAGAATTTATTCTGTGTGTTTTCGTTGAACATTTGTTTCTTCTAAAGAAGAAACATGCAATAAAAACAGGGTGAATTTTTCCCCGTGAAGGACATCAGGAGCAAAACCGGAGTCTTCGCGGAGGAACCAGCTTTTAACAGGCTTTAACAATTTGTCATTTTGTGCCGACAGAAGCAGTACTCCCTTATGTGTGTGAATATTTTTTTTTGCTGAATATGTGTGTGAATATATATATATATATATATATATATATTTTTTGAATAATTGTTGTCTAGAACTAGAAGTGATTATTGTGTACATTGTAAAATTAACAAGCATGAAATGATGTGTCCTTTCATCGAAAAAGAAAAAGAAATGATGGGTCCAACTTTATCTTTGTATCTTTGTACGACGCCTTTGTTCCGCCCACTGAATTTTACGTTTAGTGGTCTCAAACTTTTTTTGAGATGAAACTTTCATGTCGTCGTGGCAAATGTAGTTCTAATATTTGATTATAATGCTTGTCCCACAGATGACAGTCACAGAACCCAACGTTTCCAATATTTCTGGTAGTGTTGGAGTTTTTACGTTTGATTCTTTTGCTTATATTTGACTGAGTGTCGGATAACGTTAAGGTTGCTTCCAACTTATATTAGGATGACTTTTTTTATTATTTAACTTATTTTTCTTATTATTTATAAATTTTATTGTATTTTTTTTGATATTATTTATATATTTTATTGTACTATTTTAATTAATTTTTAACTTTATTTGTAATATTATCAGTAAAAAAATTTTAATTTAAACTAAATAAATTATTTCCAAACAGATTTTAAAAGCATAAACTAAAAAAAAGTAAGCCTTAAGAAAAAAAAGGAAAAGTGGTTTTCAACTATTCTCCTTTCCTTTAAGGTAAGCCTCTTTTTTTTTTTTTTTTTTCTTTTTTTTAAGGGAAAAAAAAAGAAGCACTATGTTTAGTTTTCAATGTAATTTCCTTTTCTAGAAAATATTGGAACTGCTAAGCAAAGCATGCAAAAAAATAGATGATGCCCTATCAATGTTAGTGCAGCACACCATCATGGATTGTCCCTATTATATGTAGGGCATACTGAAGGGGGGAAAAAGCTAGGGCTATAGAGTGCCAATCAAAACAAAGGAACATGCTTTATTAGTGTTTTGTAGTTTTTATTTAGAAGGGCTAAGAGGTAGTGGAAGCCAATTAAAAGACAGGAGCTTCTTTGCTTAATTGTGACATTTCACAAATCCCATTGATTCAAGTGTTGAGACACCATATATATGGAGTAAAGGCACCATGGTGAGACTTCATGTTCTATCCTATCTTTTTTGGGTATGTGGGCACTCGTGCTTAACTATTTTAAATGTCAAACCCTTGTAGTTGTAGTTCAGATGGGCTTTTACCATTAAAAAAAAGGGAGATTGAGTAATTTTTGGCCTTGCTTTTATTTATTTATTTTTTGGTTAGATTTTTGGCCTTTCTTTCATTAGATCAATTTGTTCATTAATTGACTTCTTTACTCAGTCAAGCTGGCTTGCTTTTTCTTTTGGACAGTCTGGGTCCATAGTTTAAGACTTAATATCCATATATGAGAAGTTGCATATCAGTCCTGAACCACACCTCTAAATGTATATTCTCCTTTAATCCAATCACTACAAAGATTCTGTTTTTCTAGGGGCAACTGGCAAGTGGGAACGCATCCATCACTATATTCTTCCACAGAAACCCTTCTCGGTTCCTTTAATTAGTGCAGCTGTGGTCAATAAGTTCACATATATTGTAACGTCCACAGCTCTTTCAGATTTTACATTTTTGATAGCTTCAACATCTTCTGGCATCTTCTCCTCCTAAAATTTAATGTTATTGCTACTATATATATACATGAACATAATTTATGAAAGAATATGTTTATTATGAGTGCTTGATTGTATTTGTTAAGGAGGAATTGAGCCCTCTCTATTTGCTCTTTTTATATACGTAGAGATTATAAAGAAAAGAAGAGAAGATATATAGGGCCTATTTGATAGGATATTTTAAACACACATTTTTAGTTTTTAAACAACATTACACACATTTTCACACACATTTTCATTTACACGTATTTCAAAAAATTATAAACAACATTACTTAAACCCCTCTACCAAATAGGCCCATAATATTGGTCCTGACTTCCGCTGATATTGATAAGATAATGAGTGGTGGGGGCTTGTCAACAATCCGCTGAGCAGTTGAGGACTGGTATAATTATTATATTACTTCTCTTCAAGTAAATTCTCAAATTAGACTTGTTCAGAGGCACTTGATAATTTGTAAATTATGGGAAAAAGCCTAATTGCTCCATATAGACTCAGTTTAACCCAAGTCTATTTCGACAATTAAAAAAAAAAAAATTATATTAATTTTTGTAAATTGTTATCTAGGATTACACTTTGTCAGCTGCTAATGACAATAGCCCTGCAATTTGTATCATCGAGCTAGTTATGAAAGCATTGGAATTAACCTGTTCCCCTCTGTAGTATTTGTGATGGCCCTCTTTTTCCGTCAAGAAAAACACAAGTTTTGGAGCATCCATGGGCAGGACAAGATACGGGGTCTAGTCCTCTCGGCAGCCGGAGCATTGGTTTTAGTGTTGTGGGAGGGTCCAGTTTTGCTAACCTCTAGGTCGTCTAACATTCAAGCAACTAGTGATGGTGTAATTGGCTTCATAATGATCGTTGTTGGAGTGTTTGCAACAAGCTGTTGGAATAGGATTTGGCTTAGGACTTTTTTAACTGAATTTTTTTTTTGTTTTAATTGGAAATTGTCGCATCACCCACTAACTAAATAAAATGTGAAGATTAAAACTCATTATCACTTGTTATTGTGTATTTAAAATAAAAAGACACCTCAAGCTAAAAAAGTATTGGAGATAAGCCAAACCCTTTGGAATATTATGGTGGTAAGAAAATTTCTCCAAAATTTATCAATGATTTTACATGAACTTGGTATTGACTATAAAGCATTCATATAATAAGCATGAGCTTGGTATTGACTATAGAGCATTCATATTGGACTATTATTGTGTGTTCGAGTTTGCTTAAGTAGCAAAATCTTTTACCTTCTAATAAAGGGATTGACTTTGAATCTAATTCATACCAAAAAGAAATTTATTGATGTTTTGTCTTCATGATATAATTATTATAGTGCTGAATAGGGTCAGCTCAGTATAATTTGTGACATGAGACAATAAATATTAAATGGACATTTTTTATTATTAATTATTAATTTTGCATCTCAATTGTCAATTCAATATTTTTTAAATGTTTATTGCTGCTTGAGAGTTGAGATACAAATTTATTAATTAAGTTGTTGTGATATAGATTTTATCAAGATTCTATTTTTCAATTGATAATATGGCATTATGGCCAACTCAATCAATTAAAAGTATGATTTTATCAATTTTAGTTTTAAAAAATGGGACAGGTTAATGTATATCCTCAGAGCATATATTAACGAAGCTGTCAAAAAAGTTTGACAGCTTTTTTAATTCCCGATAAAAATTTTCCTAAAATAGTTTACTAACATATGCACTAAGAGCATATATTAGTAAAATCCTAAAAAAAACTATTTCTACCAAAACAATTATTAGTAGGGTGCCTTTTTGAATTGAGATTGGACTTTTTTTTTTTCAAACCAATTGTTCAGCTACAAGATGGTCATTGTTTTTTTTTTTGCTGAGAGCCTTTTGGGGGCCTTAAGCTGTCCTGAAGTGGACCTCATAATTTTGAAGTTTATCTATATATCAAAAATGTATATATATTGGACCATAATTTGGATGACAAATTCATGTAATCTTGCAGGGGCATGTCACTCAATTTTACCCAGCAGAATTATCCTTAAGCGCAATGAGCTTCTTTGGCACCGTCCAAACTGCTATAGTAACTGTATTTGTGATATCGTGGTCATCTTGGGAACTAAAGTGGGAAGGAGGGCTTGTCTTGGTTACCCTTGGAGTAAGCCTAAATTTTATATCATCCCAAAAATCCAACACATGTTTCATTCTTCCTCACAAATCACTGATCCATGGGTTGTGGAATTGCAGGGAATTGTGGTGACAGGATTATCTTATTATGTGATGACTTGGTCCATTAAGAAGAATGTTCCTGTGTTCACATCGGCATTTAACCCACTTCTAGTCGTTTTCTCGTTTTTGCTACAAACGTTTGTATTGGGAGATTCTGCACATTTGGGCAGGTATGTCTATATTCATATATTGTATGTCTCAAATTTTATATAATATACATTTTTTTTTATGGCCATCCAGTATCCACCCATGATGGATGGGGTTGGCCCATTAAACCCATGGGCCAAGGCCTTCACATATATCTTTTATACCATAACTAATAACATTGTGCTAAATGCTAATTGAAGAATAAGGTTTAAAAGAGAAGTACCTTTTTAAGTACTCTCGTAACATAAAGAATATTATTCTCTTTTCTCAAATTTGTAGTGGGGTAAATTCATTAAATTCATAGTAAGATTTATCACGAATATGAAAGGAGAAAGCACGATTTCTCTATATTCCGAAAGTAACTAAGAATTTTCCCATGAAAGAGAATCTTGGGGCTAATCTAAATCAAATATCTCACTTAAAATTACAAGATACCAAATTAACTTGCTTCAAGACTCCAAAGTCCAATCCCAATTAAAATAAAGGTATTATCCCTATTAACTTGCTTGGCGATAAAAGATGAATCTAGTTTTGACAAAGTACGTTGAGTAAGAAACTATAAGGTAAAGACCATCTATAATTTAAAATGTTTTGCTTATTCCTTGATCTGTAGCATTGTAGGAGCAGTTTCGGTTATATTTGGCCTGTACCTACTCTTATGGGCAAAAGCCAACGACATGGAGAAGAAAGAGATTGTGGCTGATGATTCTGTTTACGATCCATTGATTTAGTATTAATGGACAGCCAACAAAGACAAAGACACCAATACGCACTATTCTATTCACATATATATATATATATATATATATTTTTTTTTTTGGTTAAGAGGAATATATATTAAACTAGGAAGCCATAAAAGGCGAAGTTGTGGCTGATGATTCTGTTTACGATCCATTGATTCAAGCCTGAAAGAGGGAGGCAAGGGTTCAATAAGAAACTGTAATTCACATGGCAATTCTTCAGCTAAGTGACTCAAATCACTTGTGATCAAATATCAAACAGTAGTATTGTTTCATTCATTCACTCTAATAGTTGATGGGCTTCTTTGACTCCAAATAAAGCTAATTTTAGATTTTTGTTTGAGCAATTCTGGTAAATAATATGTCAACGCATGAATATAAGGACAACAATCAAAAGCAGCTATGAAACTGTATATAAGGACTTAAAACTCATGGTTTTAAAAACCGGACCGGACCGGCCGGTCCGACCGGGAACCGGCCTCTAATCCGGTCCGGTTATGATAAAAAACCGGAAATATAGAAAAAACCGGGGGTACAGTAAAAACCGGCCGGTCCGATCGGGAAACCGGAAAAAACCGGAAATTGAACCGGTTCTTGACCGGTTGGGGGATTTTTATTTTATTATTACTTCCCAGGTTTATACTACGTCGTTTTGGCTGTCCTAAAATGAAAATCTAACCCTAAGCCTAAACTAAAGTCACTCAGTCCTCACCTTCACGCTTCAAGCTCAGACGAAAACGGAAAATCTCACTCTCACTCACGCAGCGCGCCTCAAGCTCGCCTCTGCCTCAGTCAAGGTCGCTGCTCGCCTTAGTCAAGCTCGCTGCTCGCCTCAAGCTCGCTGCTCGCTTCAAGGTCGCTGGTCGCTGGTCGCTGGTCGCTGCTCCGATTCGCCTGCTCTGCTCTCTGCACAACAGCACAGGTAATGTTCTACTTCTAAACAGACTAAACTTCTAAGTTTTTTTTTTATTTTGATTTTCTTTTTCATTTTCTCGGTTCTGTTTTTTTTTTTTTTTTTTCATTTCTCTCGGCCTCATCAGGTACTAAACTAATAATTAATTTTCTTTTCTTTTTTTATGATTTTGATTACTTGATTTTGATTTTAATAATTTTCTCTGTTTTTTTTTTTTTTTCTTCATTTCTCTCGGCTTCATCTTAGATTCTATATCCATGTTCGCGGCTTCATCTCAAGTTCTCCTTGCGTGATTTCACTGGTAAGTGCTAACTTCAATTATTAGTTTACAATGTCATTTTAGTTTATCTGTGATTTTGTGTCTGTTGGGGATTTGATTTACAGATAATTGATTGTGAAATATAATTTACAGTGTATTGTATTATACTATTGATTATAAATGTTGTATTGATGAATTTATTTTTGATAAAATGGTTGCTGCCAGTCTGAAATTGTTGTGTGAAATGGAGTCTGCGTCTGTACCATCTAATGAACATGCATCTACCGGGTCAAATGCTAATTCTTCATCTGTGAGAGCGAAATGTGATCCCGCATGGGATCATGTAACTGAAGAGTTGAAAGACGGAAAAAGTAGTTATAGATGTATACATTGTGGGAAAAGTTATAAAGGAGGGGGCATCAATAGGATGAAAAGACATCTAGCTGGAATTAAAGGTGATGTGGCTGCATGTATGGGTGTACCTTATGATGTTAGGTTTCAAATGGTTGAGAATTTGAAGGGAATTTCAAAATCTAAAGAACAAACAAAAAAGGATCAAGAAGCATCTAATTATTCACCATTAGAGGAAATAGAGAATGCATTATATGAAGAAGGAGCCTATCCAATTGAAGAAGGGTCTTCTAGCCACGTACAAAGAGGTTAACTTATAATAATTCTTTACCTAGTAGCATATTTTAATTAGATTATTTATGATTTATGAGAAATGATTATTAGAATCGTTATTTCATTTATTATTCTTTGATTTTGGAATTTGTATAGATATGGACAATGAAGTAATTGAGGATGATGATGACATTAATTTGGAATCATTTGGTGATGAAGATGATGCTCCTCCCGGATTTAGAGATAAAAATCATCCTAGTCATGTTGAAGATGAAGAAGATGAGGATGAAGATGATGATAATGATGCTAGTGGTGGAGCATTTGGTTCACATGATGATATTGATTTCAATTTTCTTCATAACTAAGGAGGCTTGGGTCTTATAATTTAGTAGTTGTTTGTTTGTAACTTTAAAACTTATTTGCTATTTGAATGTAATGAACTTAATTGTTATTTGCCATTTTGATGTAAATGTAATGACTAATGAACTTATTGTTGTTGAATTTATGTGTATCTTTTTATTAAAAGACAAAGCTATAGATAAAAATGCATGAGTTGTTGATATGAAAGTTGAAACAACAAAGATGCTTGGTATTGTTGGCACTTCATCACCCCCCATTCCCTATTGTCTTGCACTTTGACCTCACTTATGCTAGGGAAAACTTTAAATATGAGCCTAATTATGTTTTTAGTAGATTAAAAAATTATTAATTATTTATATAATTTAAATAAATAATAATTAAATTATTTATGACGTCATCGGTTCGACCATCGGTCGGACCTCGGTCCGACCATAAAACCGGTAATTAGAACATTTTCCGGTTCTTTCACCGTACCGGTTTTTAAAACCATGCTTAAAAGTATAATAATACTTACTCAAAAAAAAAAAAGTACAGTAATACCTGGAATGTTATATACACCCGTCAATTGTATACCCATTAAAAGCAGTGAATTAATTTTGCTTTTACCCATGAAAACAATTGACGGGTGAAGGTTCTAAAATGATCCTAGAAAGAATGACTTTACAAATGCATAGAATTTTACAAATGACTTTACAAATGCATAATTGGTCCAATACCTTAGTGCTATTTTGCTTTTTATTTTATTTTATTTTTTTAAATGAACTTAGTGCTATTTTGCTTACATTATTTAATCCTAAAATAAATTCAAGTGATTATCTAAGTACGTAAGGTGTTAAAATTATAGGAATACCTGGAATGTTATATGAAGTCTCACTGCTTTGATTGTTTTTAAAAAATTATGTATAATTATTTTTCTATTCTTCTAATTATATAAATTTTAAGTTTATAGCAAAACTCGAAAGCTTGAAACCGCGAACAAGTCGAAATACTGAAGGAAAAAAGATTAGTGAAGACATTAAGGTAAGAATTTAGTGCCATAAGACATAAGTAACGGGTTTTTTTTAATTATTGTTTTAATTTTAGCCAACTACTGTGAGTTAAAATGCCAAGAGAAAATGAATTTGATTTGAACTTAAACAGTATTGTGATATGGAAAAATTGAATATGAAAAGAGAGAGTCACCCAGGAACAGAGCCATAACTTCAAATTGAGGGATGGTAGTATAAAAAAAATTATTATGAAATTCCAAATAATCATTCATTTAGTATTAATGGACAGCCAACAAAGACAATGACACCACCACTCACTGTACTATTCATATATATATATATATATATATATATTTTTGGTTAAGAGGAATATATATTAAACTAGGAAGCCATAAAAGGCGAAGTTGTGGCAGTGCGCCTTAGGGAATACAAACCAGCAGCATCAGTGCTTAACATATTACACAAAACGTCATTAGATGGCAGATCTAAGACAATTATACTATTAATATATTCTGTATCATTTGTCACCGAAACAAATTTAATTTATATAGACATATTATAATTATAATAATAAAAAATCACCCACTGATTTAATCCTCACATCCAAACAAAACTTAAACAACTCTTATGCATCAAACAGTAGTGGGCCCGTCTAAACTCACAATTATTGTAATATAAAAAATAATTATTTATTGCTATACTTAGAGCATTCATATAAGTCTTTTTAAATTTTTTTGTTTATTTTAGTATAAGAATTTTATTTTTCTAGTTTACACGGACATTTTACAAAAACACCTACATCAGATTGTCTATTACCCACTCTTTTTTTAGAATATTAAGTATTTAAGATACACACGGAAAGAGAGTAGAAGGTCTTATAGAAATTGATAGTGATATATATCCAACATGATCTAACTTTTGGATATATAGTACAGACTTTAAACTTCTTTAACTCACACTTATTTTCCAATGTGGGGTTAACCTACTGTTTTTTTTTTTTTTTTTTAAAGAATACTATTTAACACACAGAAAGAAGAGAGGGAGAAGATTTTAAAGAAACTTGCAATTGTATATATCCAAAATGGCCCAACTTTGTTTTTTCTAAATAAATATTTTATATTCTTTTTTTATTATTTCAACAGCCCACCTCAAAAGCACACTTTCTCTCTCTTTATATTAATTTTTTTAACACTACTCTCTCTCTCTCTCTCGCTCTCTAACTTTTTGAAATTTCTTTCTTTTTCTCTACTGTTCATTTTCTTCTTGCTCCCTTCTTTCCTCACCAGAAGCCCCATAAACAACCCAAAAAACCCATAGACAAACCTCCAAACTTCACTTCAACACAAAACCCATATCAACTCTGAATCCATTTTCAACATTTTTTGACAAATCTAAGGTCTAACTCTTCACTTTCTCTCTCATGGCAGTGACAAGCACTCCACTAGAGCCTTCAAGGCAAAAACGACAATAACATCAGACTAGGTTTAGGGCTGATGTTGGTTTTTTGAATCAGTTTTATGTTGGGTTGATTTTGAGTTGGATTCATGATGAATTTTCAGATTTGTTTGAGTTGGTTTGTTTTGGGTTGATTCCTCCTTTTTCTGGATTGAATTAAGTTAGGGAAGAGAGAGAGTCAGGGCAATCAAGGAGAAAGAGAGAGAAAGTAGGGGGTGAGAGAGGAGAGAGAAATTATATTTAAATAATCAAATGCAAAGTTATAGTAATTGTGTATATTTACACGGATACTTTAACATTTTTGTATATAAACAGTATTATAGACCTACTGAGAGCACTCACAGCAGTGGTGCTAAATAGCTATATTGCTATTTTTTAGCACCACTGATCACAAAATAGAGCTACAGCAATGGAGCTATAGCCATTTTTTTTGCTTCTCAGTTACAGTGCACATCTAAAGATAGATGTGCATTGTAGCTCAAAGCTAAAAAAAAGAAAAAAAATTATTTTCTTTGTGTTCACACTATGTTTAGAATATTTTAATTTTTTTTTCTTTATCCTCCATCCCCATTTCCACCCGTTGCTCCTCTCTCCCCTCAGTCAGTCCTCACACTCTTCATTTCTTCCCGTTGCAAGCTTCAATTCCTCCACTCGTCATCGACCCAAGCCCCTGCCCAGCACCGACAACGCCGATTGACCTCTTCGTTCTCTACCCCTATCTCTCTTCTATCTCATTTTTCCTCTACTCTGTCTCTCAATCTTTCTCCGTCTCAAACGCCAAGACCCACGATCGCTAGTGCTAGGTTTTGATTTTGTCGCTGTGATTGACAAAACAGGTTTTGATTTTGATTTTGTCGCCAGTGACTGGGTTTTATGTTGATGGGTTCTATTTTATTTTGATGAATGAGTTTTGATTTTGTTAATGGTTGATGAATGAGGTTTGTTGATGGTGGCTGGGTTTCTCTGGTTTTGTGGTGGCTTTTAGCTAATTTGATGGTTGATGATTGGTTCTATTTTTATTTTGATGAATGAGTTTTGATTTTGTTGATGGTTGATGAATGGGGTTTGTTGATGGTTGATGAATGATAGCTGGGTTTCTCTGGTTGATGAATGGTGGTGGCGGTGGTGGTGGTGGTGGTGGCTGTGGCTGATGTTAGAGGTGGTTGTGGTTAGTGCTGTGGATGTTTTTTGCGTAGTGAGATATATTATTTTATTGTAGGGAATATATTATTTTATTGTGATATTTATATTATTTTATTGTGTTGAAAACTAAAATAGATCCACTACTGCGGCATGTGTGTAGGTAAAATAGATAAAATAACTTTTGGTAGAGCTAAAAAACTAAATTTTTAACTTCACTACTGTGGATACTCTAATATGGGTAGTTTTTAGCAAAAATGTGTAAAATTTAACACTTGTTCTATTTTCCAAGGACTAATGCAATTGCTCTTAGATGGAAGGCTAGTAAAAATATCCAAATTGTGATTTTGGACCCATTTGATCCACTAGATATTTTTTTTTTTTAAAATTATTGTAGAGCAAAGCAAATATCTTTCAGTGACACTCATGACTTCTGCACAATGCACATGGATTATTATTAAAATAGATAAAGAGAGAAAGATAGAGGCATAATCTCTCTGCCCCTCTCTCTTCTCTATTTCGAACAGTAAAAGGAAAACTAAGAAAGTGAGACCAATAGAGCTCTCTATCTACTTGTTGCTCAAATGAGAGAGAGTCACACAAAAATACCAAATTTGAAGTAGGGGCACTACTCTGTTGTTTATGTGCTGTGCTAGTTAGTCATGCGGCAGTGACACTACCTCTTTGGCTCTCCTTGTAGTTCAGCTTCTCTCACTCTCTCTCAATTAGGGTTTTTTTTTTTTTTTGGTATTTGATGGAATGACAGAAAGATTTAATTCATAAATTAGTTTTTTTTTTCAAAATTTTTTTAGGCCCGGGCTTCTTTTATTTATTTATTATGTGGTAAAATTGTTTGATTACGCTAAATTTTTTTAACTTTATTATTGGTGATTTAGTTGGTGAGTTAGTTTTTGGAATTTTTTTTTGGGCTTGCTATTGTTAGGAGGGGGCTAAATATAATTTTATTGAACCAAATTGTTAAATTAGTACCAATATCTATATAAATATCCTAATATATATATATATATAACCCAAATACAAACACAAACACCCACACCCACCCCCCCCCCCCCCCGCCCCGCCCCACACACACACACACACACACACACACACACACAGAGACAGAGAGTCATACACATACACAAAAACCCAAATACATGCTATTTCACATTTTACCCTCCTCTTAGTGAAAAAATGGTTTTATGGGCCAGACGCATGAAAATTTTTTCTCTTCTTCCCTATATTTGATGAACAATGGCAAACCATACTTTGTCACAATCCAGATCGATTTTTTTTGTTTTTTTTTGTTTTTTGGGAAACAATCCAGATCGATTTAGTAGTGTAGTATGACTCACTTCTACTGATAAGAAAATGAGCGGTAGCTGCTTGTCAAGTATCTACAGAGCAGTCAGAAAATGGAATGACCATCACAATGTCTTCTCAAAAGCTGCTCTGTTCATTTCAGGTAATAATAATTCCTGCAACTGTTTTTGGTTGCCTTTAAACTTTACGGAGTTGCAGATAATTGATATTCTTTCGCTTGTTGAACTTCAGGTTTAGTTTTGAGCCATAGCCTGGTCGAACATGCTGTTATGTCCGTCTTGATAGATTATCTCACAGATATTTGGAAGAAGCAACATCTACCAAAGGCTGTAGCAATTATAAATCTCCAAGATGGCGTAACGACCGTATTAGCAGTTGTTCTCGCTCATGTAGTAGATTTCTGTATAGGTCGTTTCAAAATGGTTGTCTTTACGACTGTTGCCTATATTTTGGTAAGTCCATGATTGAAATCATAGATATATTATACCTCTCCATGAAGTTTGAAAAAAAATAAGGAGTCACCTCTTATTTTCAAAAGTCAAAGTATATATCTGAAAATATAAAATAAATTATTAATTTATTTTTTTAGTCAAGAGAACGTTGGTTTATTGGAGATTTTATTGGAAATTTATTGGAAATTTTCAAAATAAGTTGCATAAATATGAACAAAAAGAAAAATTCTACTTTTTGGAAATTATATATGGGAATTTTAAACTTCATTTATCTTCATGTTTGGCGTAAATGATAGAACCTGTAGGTATTATATAATCCTTTGCCAAAATATTTGTTGTGCGAGAGGGTATTATCTCCATGGACAATGGGGATGAATCTATTATATTAAAGAGGAATTACAAAGCGTTACCCTTGCAATAACAAGATTTATGTAGGCCCACTATTTATTTTTTCACCCAACAATAAAAAGACTTGTGTCTGAAAGGTAACATTGTCATTTATCTTTTTGTATCACCGAAGTGGGTTTTATTGAGCTAGATCCACGTGGTGAGAATAGAGACACTTTTCACAATATTAGTGATGAAGCTTTGATGCAGATTGGTTGATTGGGCAAAAGGAATAATTTTTAATATTTTATGTTGTTTCCTTCTCTCTCTCTCTCTTTTTTGTGGAATGAAGATTTTATTTTCCTTTTTAGTTGAATTAGGACCTTAGTTGTTTGTATTTTCCTAATTGAGATGTTTTCCTTTCTCTAGTAGGAGTTGACCTTTATTTTACTTTTTTCTTAAAAGGAGTAGAGGATTAAGAGGTTTTCTCTATTCTTTTACCTACTAGCCCAAGGTTTTTGTTGAACTTAAGTTTTGTGGAAGAGTTGTAGTTAATATGTGTTACAAATTTTGGTTGTATATACTTATGCTACATCAATTTCTATCAAAACAAGACTAGGTTCCTACCATAGCATGAATAGAAACAAATAGGGAAAGACATGATGTAGATGATGTGTTTGAACGGGATCAGATTGCATGCATTGCACCAGGGCGGAGCCAGAAGTTTTTGTTTGGGGGGGCAAGTTGTGGCATTAATATTTATCAAGACAACTTCCACACACATATATACATACGCACGCATGCTTTTTTATTACACACACATACACACATATATATGCACACACCCAACAAAAACATAGTATTTTCAATCAAAATTATGTTCGATAACAATCTTTCATAAAATAAAATTCATTTTTACCATTGTCATAGTAAAATTCTTAAAAAAGTTTCATTTTCAATACAAATGATCAAATTGTAAAAAAATATTTCAATTGAACTAAAGAAATTTTCAAAAATATGAATAATTTAAAACTTGAAGGAATAAGTTAAGCTCTAAACAAATTTGAAACTATCTTACTTTAACCTATTATGTGGCAACTAAAAGACATTTCATGTGTAGTTTTAGTGACAAGTTTTTTTAATGAGTCAGTAACTTGTTAATCACCACATAACAGGTTGAAAAAGATAGATTCAAACATATTTGGTGCCAAAGTTTATCAAATATTTAACAAATATACGAGCATATTTTACAATAAAATAACTAGAATTGCGAAAAATAAAGTTATTCCTCTATAACTATTAGACCAATTATTTTTTTAAGAGCATCATTAAATTAATTCAAATATTTGGAGGGGCCAATTTTAATTTTTGTATACTAAATTTCGAAAACATTAAAATAAATAAATATATATATATATATATATTAAAAAAATTCAAAATTTTGGGGAGCCATGGCCCCCACTCCATAACATAGCTCTGGCCCTACATTGCGCAACTAAAGACGTTCTTTCAATGAATGGAGAATTGGTTTGACATGCTATCAAAGTAACTCATTATCTTAGTCATTGAAAATCAACCTCAAAATTTCAGTCCAAATCTATGTTATTTGGATAAGGAGGATGATATTGATGTTGAAAACGTGGATGAATGCATTGAATGTGTTGGTGCTATAGATAGGGTTTCTCTACCAATTTATAACAACTATCCTAAAGAGCATAGTTAAGGAGACAAAGTTGAACTTGATGAGAATTAAGCAAGGATGTCAATACCGTACCGGAGGCCGTACCGGTTTGGCCACCGGTACGATATATTTCGGATACCGGTCAATACCGGTGTACCGTTTCGGGTTTACCGTTATTTTATATATTTAATATATATACACACACACACACATACATACACAAAATCTCTATTTACCATAAAACAATACCTCAAAATTCATGTTTACCATAAAACATTACTTCAATTAAGAACAAATATTTCATAGTTTTAAACTTTAACATCAACTAAAAAAAAAAAAAAACACAATATAAAATTGTTCATTACACACAAAGAAAACAAATAAACACAAATTACATAGGATCTACTCCCATCCTTCAAAAGGATTTACATCAGGACCATAATACACATGAGTATTAGCATCTGTCAACACAACATCATTTTCACCATCTTCCTCATCAAGAACAACAACATCGTCATCATCATCATTATCATCTTCTAAAGTCATTGTTGTTAATGGTTCTTCAATGCTATCCCAACTCACATCTTCCTCAGTTACTAACAGAAATTCAGATTCCTCAGCTACCCAATCCTCCATTAAATCAATATTATCAAGGCTTATAGGATCCAAGTAATCCTTTGTCCTTCTAATGTTCCTACCAAAATCAATATCATACATTGGTAACATTTTCTAATCATTCAAAATAAAAATTGAATATATTTAAAAACATACCTTTCTCGTAATAATAGATTATACCGAACATACACCAAGTCATTCAAACGTTTATGCTCAAGCCTATTTCTCCTCTTGGAATGGATAAACTCAAATGTGCTCCATGCTCTTTCACAACCAGTTGCACTACAACACTGACTTAGCACTCGAATTGCAAACTTTTGTAATTCTGGAGTGTCATTTCCAAATTGCTCCCACCAAGCAACTTCCAAAAATAAAAGAAATTATTAATTTAGTACAAAGCAAATAACAAACTTTCAAATGAAATATATATATATATATATGTATGTATGTATGTATAGATACATATAGCATACCTGGACTTAGTTTTTCACGTTGGCGGATTGCCATAGGCATTCCAAAGTCACCTAAAGACTTTTTGTATGATTCAATTTGAGAACTAAGAATGTCTTGCTCATCAGGATCAGAAACCAGCCTTGTAATGCTACTAAGTAGGCCCTTTGTAACATCTTTTTGCTTCTTAAATGACAGCCTAAAGAAGATTCCAGGGTTAAGATAACAACCTGCTGCATGCAATGGACTATGGAGTTGTCTATCCCATCTAGCATCAATGACACTAGTAAATGGTATATATGCAGAAATTTTATTCTTCAACCTTGCTTTTATATTCTCCTTTGCTTTATCCATTGCCTCATACAAGTATCCCATTGATGGTTTTTCATCCCCATCTACAAGACGTAGTACTCTAACCAAAGGCTCACTAATCTTCACTATTTGTTGACATTGTAACCAAAATTCTCTATCTTCCAAAACAATTGCAGCCACCTCCTTTCCCATGACATCTCTAGCATGTCGAGATTCGACCCATTGATCACAAGTAAACATTTGCCTAAGTTCTTTCTTGAACTTAGTCAAGCATTGAAGACTTAAAAACTCAGTTGCAAACCTTGTGATGGCTGGACGAATCAAATCCCTACCATTAGTGAAGTTGCTTCTCATCAAAGCTAAAATCTTGCCATGGTTGTATATGAATTTGGTAATCTTTTTAGCCTTTTGAATGGTTTCATCAATGATAGGAAAATATCTTTTATCAGAAAAATTTTCCAACATTAAATCAATGCAATGAGCTGCACAAGGAGACCAATAGAATGTCCCATATTTCTGCATTAGCTTCTTTCCTGCAGACTTGTAAGAAGAATCATTATCTGTAATGAACTGCACAACATTCTCAGGCCCAACTTCTTGAACAACTTTATCAAACAACTTAAACAATTTATCTGCATCCTTTGTTAGGCCTGACACATCAAGGGATTTAAGAAACATGGTACCTCTAGGACAATACACTAAAAAATTAATGATTGGAGCTCTCTTTTGATTTGTCCAACCATCTGACATAATTGAACACCCATAAACTTTCCAATCATTTTTCACATCTAAAAGATAATCATTCATTTCACCCACATGTTTTTGTAATAAAGGCCCCCTCAAGTCATGATAAGAAGGTCCCTTAAAACCAGGCCCAGTAGCTGCTACACTATCTAAAGCTTCTTGATAATACACAGAGTGAGCGGCATGGAAAGGTATATTAGCATGATACCACCATCTTGCAAAATTCATTCTTGCCTTCTCAACCATTTGCTTTGAGGCCAAAGAAGACCTTATGGATGGTTGAGAACCAGGTTTTGTTCTTGGAGCAAAATAGGATTTAATATTTGACTTTTCTCCAACTTTTTCTTTCCCCTTGGTGTTATAATTACTAACTGATGAATGACTCTTTGAACCCCCTCTCTCATTATCATTATTACCTTCATCATGATGATGATCATCCTCCTCCTCCTCCTCTACATCATAGGGATTTGAAATTTCTTTATTCATTCTTCTTTTTTTCTGTTTACTTTTCTTTAAATCTTCAATCAATTGTTTCATTTGCCATTTTACATCTTCAGATACTTTTTTACATGCTCCAACATCACCCGGAATCCCAGTTAAATGATACTTAAGCCTAGTAATTCCTCCCCCCCTTATCATTTTACCACAAAAAGTACACTGGGTGTTATTTCTTGCATCCCGCACAGCACGGCCATAAGCCCATGCTGGATCCTCGGATCTTACAACCGGGCCAGATGCTACACTTGACTGATTTTCAGTCATAATTCACACTGCATATATACCATCAATTATTTGTTTAATAACTCTAGTTACCTTTTTATTAATAGTCATACTAAGTTGTAAATTACTAACCCAATATTTGAAGCTAACCAAAATCAAGAATGAAACAACAATATATATCAATTCATGAACATAGAACCAACACAATAATCAATTTAGCTATCAATTCATAAACACAGTAATCAAGTTTTTATTTAATTCCACACAAAAGGCATTCAAGTTTTTATTTAATTCCACACAGAAATATAATTCCAGACAGAAAAATTTAAGACAAAATGTTACCTGAGAGTGGCCGAGAGAGTGAGAGACAGAGCAGCGGAGAGTGAGAGACAGAGCAGTTATGATTATGCTTAGTTCAGCAACCCAAAACTATTGCAGTCCAGTCCAAACTTCATTAAACCCACCTCAAACTAAGGCCAGAATAAAATCAGCCCACTCTAAACTCAAAAATAAATTCATAAAATAGAACCCAAGCCCAAACCCAAAGTCGAATTTAGAAACCAATGACAAAGCCCATTCAAAACTTTCCATATCTATTTCTATTAT
>JAXUIC010000695.1:0-19146 GCA_035136125.1 Quercus rubra
GGCGGAGGTCATCTCTGCTCTCCTCCGTGCTTCGAGATCCCTGGCCAGGTCGACTGCAGATACTGCCTGAGTGAAGTCGACGAGGCAAAGGTCCTTTGTGAAGACGCCCAGGATGAAGTCCATGATATATGTTGGGGGTAAGGTCGCCGGCTGCGAGGGAGCCATGGCGAGGGAGTGTTGTGGTTCTACAAGGGTTGACACTATTGGATATGAACAGTTGAGTGAAGATTGGGAGTACTTCTGGGACAGGGAGCGGACGAGGCTGTCGAAGCGAAGTCTGTCAGTGGTCGATGGGGTATGTGAGAGTGAGAGTGAGAATGATAGCTTGGATTGGCGATTGCTGAGTGGTGGGTGTGGATGTAGGTGTAGGTGTGAGCCGTCGAGACTGGTGGAGTTGCTATCACAATCAGGTAGGAGGGAAGAAGGGAAAGGAGGGTTGTGGAGAGGGAGCGCCATGGCAGATTGGTATATGCAATCGAGGGTGCAGTCAGGGAATGAATGAGACGTTGAGTGGAGTCGTGGGTGGAGCAGTAGGGAGCAGTGGGAGCAGTAACCGGCAGCGTCGCAGCGTGAGTGTCGAGGTGTGTGTGTGGTCCGTGTGCCTGCCTGCCCGTGTGGCTGTAAACAATAAATTACCGTCGACGTTACGGAGGGAGGGAAGGTGCGACTGCGGTTGCGTCGCTCTTGCCTTGCCTCTTTCCTTCCGTCGCTTCTCGCCCGCCCGCGCCTTCCCGAACAAAGCCACTCTGTTCTACTCGTACTTCTGTTTCTCACGGAAGTCGCGACTCGCGAGTTGCAGCACGTGGTGCCGCTGACGTCGCATTGCGCTCTTTCCACCTTGATTTCGCACTCTCGACAACTCCCACACAGATACTAGTATATCCATTTCTCTATTTTGTTGTAAATATACTATTCGTGACCCTGTCAGCTGTCATCCAAAACACCGTTCTAGTAGTCTTCTCACCCCCGACTTCAGCAACGCGAATGCGAAAATGAGCGAAGCACAGTGGCGAGACATAACTCGGATGTCTCCTTTGGGGTGCCAGCCACGGGGCGTCGGCGGCGCTGCTGGCCAACTTGACTTTCTCTATCGGTGCAAATGTACCAACATGGCGATCACGAGGGCGAAGATTTGCTGTGCTGTACAACGTATTATCTTCCAAGATTATAATAGATAGTAGTAGCGCAAGATAATGACGATCGCCCCGACTTGGGTTGCTATCAGTTGCAAAATCCGTGGTCGCCCTGCTCGAATTAGCTCTGCCCCGACACTTGTCCACTTATCGACAACGTGCTCGCCGATCCCCACGCACTTGCACTTGCTGCGCTATGCCTTTTGCAATCGATGATGCTACTCTGTACAACAATCTGTTTCCTCGACAAGTTCACACAAGCTTGCTGCTACTGCACTAGATGCACAACTTTGCTTGCCGGCCAACCTTGCGAGCAAACTCATAGACAACAAGATTTGTCCGTCTGGCCAAGGTCCTCAAGTCTCGTGTTCGTCAGCCCAACTCTTTGGCGTCTTGCTGTTCAGCCGAAAGCGCTGCCAGATACTTTCCATCTCCACTGTAGCCGTAGGAACTCTTTGTTCGTGCCACCCGGTACGATGGCTCGACGACCGGAAAGCCATCAGGTCCGTGCAGCTTTTGCTGCCCTCGCCGCAGCCATGTAAACCTTCACCTCTCATAGTGCCTTCACGCCCGGGGCACTTGACTTGACTTGACTTGACTTGACTTGACTGGGCTTTGTCTGTGCAACGCTCCCCGGCCGCTTCGATGTCTGGGGTCAAACGGCATAAAATGCACTATCATGGATTCATGGGTACCCACAGATAGTGCCCACACCCATCCCCATGTTCCAATCCTGGCATCTCACCACGAGGCTCATGCCCAATGCACCCACTGCCGTCTCCACCATCAATCTGCCGACAGATGCATTTGGAAGTGTCTCTTTACAAATGCTGTACGCCCAGTAAAAATATCCATCTCTTGTCTTGCCCGCTCTGGGGACGTTCCACGGTCAGCTTCAACAACTGTCAGCGGTCAGAACGACCAAACCTCCAACCGACGATCGCGGCCCACGACAACGAACTACTGCTCAACCACCATCCACTCTTTCACTCAAAGCCTCTCATCCTCTGTCAGCCGGTCGCTCCCTTGCGTGCTGTGCAATCGCCCGCCCTCTGGTACACCATGTGGCAAAGCATCGGCAACACGCTCAGACTCGGAGCCCAATCTCCCCAATGTCCCTCCCCTGCTGACAGCTAGACATACTGACAAGACGATGATCCAGGCACCGCACCGCAGTCGAGCCCTGCTTGTCGCTCATCAGCATCCTAAAGTCTCCAGACTTGGATCTTTCCGCCCCTCAATGGTGAAAGAACCCTCCGTCAGCCTGCCATGTAAGCCATGCATCTGACAGATCCATGCGACGTCCTGTTACAAACCAACGAATCCTCGAGGCTGTCTGTGCCTGGCCTTCCTCCCGCGAGACTGGCGACGCGCAATAATCGCGTACAGCGCTTGGCATGAGGCGCACTTTGTAAGAGGAGGTCTACACACACACACACACACACACACACACACAAGTCCGAGTATAGTGAGGCGTTGATCTGCTTCGTACACTGGTTGGTCAGGCCTGGCCACGAGTACGGCCGACATCTGGCTAGAAACTACTACCATTGGCAAGTGGCAACAGCTCACCAAATATCAACCTCCGATCGACGGAGCCACACCATCTTCGTCTCGACATCTTGACATTCATCATGGCTTGTCTCAAGCTCGAAGCATCTTCGTGCCGAATGCCGGTCATGTCAGGGGCGGCCTCGACTTCAACCTGCATGCATCCGACTACCTTATCGTGTGGCTGCAATCCGCCCGAGGTCGACCAAGTCTCCACCTCCAATTGCAGCAGCGTGCAGCCTCTTTGGTCGAGGCTCGCTCTCAATTGGTGTCTGCGTGACCTCTTTTCGCCCGCGGTGTGTCTGCTCAAACACTATAATTGCGCCAACATCATCATGATTGCGACTCGAAGCTAGCCACAGAGCTAAAACTAGCGTCACAATGGCGAAACGTCTGCCACACCACAACCTTCCCAACGGTCCATCGCTCCCGTCTTGTACAAACTGTAATGTTCTGGCCACTCAGCGAGCTCGATTGCCCGCACACGTTCGCCATCGCCATGCGCTAGCCATGTCGCCCCGCTGAGCTCATGGCTGCCATGCGAGGTTGATGCGACGCTGTGGATCGCAGCGAAGCAAAAGGGAGCACATCTTGCCTCTTTCGGTCTGACCGGCGGCGACCCTTGCCAGACCATGCCGCCGTCCGCTGGCCTGCATCTGTGGGAGCCATGCTTCTTTGGGCAGGGATAGCTGTTGGATGGACAAGATCATGGCGATGCGTTGCAAAGGCTGCCGTCGAAACAAGCACTGTACAACAGTTCGTGCACAGGCTGCAAATCCGACTCCAAGCACTCTTCAGGAATTGATCACCAGGTCAAACAACTCAAGACTGGAGCGGACCCTCACCGTCGCATTTGATTGCCTACATTTTTTAGCCACACAAAACGACAGACATACGATACTACTCCTTATCGCAATTTGAAACCAACCAGCCGCGATCATGGTGCGCATTAGAGCGGACACGGCATAAATCTACTCGTCGTTCATGCTGTGGGATCATCAAGCAAACTGCTGTCTAGGAATTTCTTGATGACCGTTGACTCGACCTTGGGAGCCTCATCGTGATTGCACGTGGAATGCTCGTGGCTTATCGTTGAATATCCGCTCCCAAGGTATCCTCCTTCTGAGACATAACCTATCGGAGCACTACCATGTGACCGAGCGGTCGCCAGCTTGGAGGCCTTTTTCCCGCAGCTCACTGCTATCGACGATACGAGCAGATGTCCGGATGGCTGTTACACACCTAAAATACAACCATCGCGGAGACCGCGCCGGCAACACGACTTTCACATTGCCACAGTCTGTCTATGTCTTGTGTTTCGAAAGTAATGGCCAGAACCAGTGCGATTACTCACAGCTTGGCGTTCTCAGGTTACGAGTCTCACTCAGCGTGCCATCTGGTGGCAATTCACGCGATCGAAATGCTCCAATCAGTGTTGGAAAGCCCCTCACCAAACTACACTTCGGTCATCAGAACCACATCCAAAACATTGCCTCAGCAAAGTGGCTTTTTTGTGGGGAACTCGACCTCTAATTCGACTCGATCAGGACGCAGTCTGGACCGCAGCACTGCTGACGGCTGACGGACAAACTACTCTGGTGCCGGTCCAGCTTCCGCTCCGTTCTGGCCGCTGTCAGCTGTCAGCTAAAAGATGAGAGGAGTGCTGACCTTGACATAACTGACAGCCTCGACTTCTTAGCAGTCTGAACGAGGAATTGTCGAAGCTTGTCTTTACGAGTGTATGCTCATATTTGACACATCCCATGAATAGCCGTCGCCACCACCAACAAGCCTCAATCCTCACTTCTACCCACGATAGGGCATATCCAACTCGAGTCCAACATTCACTGTCAAAGAAAGTCTAGTTTCAGCCTTCTCGTCATAACAAGACCCACTACAACACCTCCAGCGTACACACAGCACAAGCCGTATGCGGTGCTCTGTCCAGTGTACAGCGTAAGCATGCCTGATTACTTGAGGCCCCACTGTCGCATTCATTTCTTCTCGAGGTGCGAATTTGTTCCAGATCGCCGGTTTTGGCTCTGAAACATCTCACTGCCATGCTGCTGCGCGCGCATCTATCATTTTGCTTCCTCGGTTGAGCACGCAACGCCACATCCAAAAATACATTTGCCTGCCAATACAACCCGGACAGTTGCAACCCAAGTCCTCACCATTCACCAAGCTCACCAACTCGCGCATATCGTACCGCGACCAGCAGAAACGGCAAAATGTTTCAACGGTCGCTCTCGCCGCAAGGGGATTACAATGCATGGACAGACTCGCATCGCATTGCAGAGGATTCAAGCATAGATAGATCAGCTGCGGCTTCGGCTTGGGCTCATCGATACTAACAGCTGCTAGGAGGACAATGTTTTCTGTCGGTCGCACCGTGGAAACATCGTGGCCTAGGACTTCGGCGATTGCGACGGCGGTCGCGTAAGCGATACTGTTCGTCTGGTGGCACCAACGGCCTTTATCGTCGGGACGACTCCACGGCCGACTCGGTAGAAGGCCTCGGTAGCGACAGAAACAATTCCCGCTGTTGCACATTGCAACTTGGGTGTGCAGCACATCGCGACTACGCCTCCAGCCACCAACCCGGCAAATCCCTCCCTACACAATACGAGGCCACGATATTGCGTCCATGGATTCCATTTGGAAGAGCAGTGGTATCGGGGCTTGGTCATCGGCAGTCGCGCGAATAGAACGCTCCTCGAAGATTGACGAACAAGTCGTCACAGAAACCGTTGCGCGTTCGCAATCTGTAAGCCTATCGTCCCAACACTTGCATGCTCTGCTTGCGATAGTGACGGCTCGATAATGTTCGCAGACAATCCGAGCTTGCCTTGCGTGACAGCCTGCTGCCTTCCGAGGCTTTCGCCCGGGGCAAAATGCACGATGATGCAGGTGGTCAGCTGTCGCAAATTCGACAGTTTGATAGAAGACAAACCTTCATATCACTGGTCAAGTCGAACTCAGCCCCAGATCGACGCTGCAAGAAGCCGCCATCTGGGGCCCAAAGGGGCCGTCCCGCCTTTCTACTCACCAGCTGATTCTCCACTTCTGGCATTGATCTTCGACATCCTTGTCGAAAGACATCAAATCACTCCACTCGGAACGCAATGCAAAGATCACAACAACCTCGACAGGGGCTGCTGCGAACGACATGCGCGAGGATCTAGCTGTCAGCTTGCCCACCCTTGCGTCCCGAAACGGTACACCTGGGACGCTCAGCGGGAGACCAACAAGCGAAGCGGATAACACCCAAGTGTGCCAACCTCTCTAGGAATTGACGGGGATGTTGAGCGGAGAACCCAAGCGAAAGCGCCTCCTGACGACCCCGGGAAATGCTTGTCGCACGCGAGACAACGTGCTTCACACCACGAAATTGCGACTAGACCTTGTGCTGCTCCCTGCACAGTGGTCCGCAGAATAACGTGTTTCGAGCCGGCTGTTTGACCAGCTGATATGGATAGGATCAAATCCTCGCTCACAAGATCCGATAGCGACGCAACCACTCCTGTCGTGGTGGCGCGACCAAGCTCTTTTGACATGAGCTTCGCCTGTTTCGCATGAATGCCACACCGACGACGACCAGACTCTCGCGACTTCATGCAGTATCATGCACGAGTCAGACCACACCAACGCTCCGTATCGTTGTCGCAGTGCATATCGCTGCTAATCGATAGAATAAACTCTACTCGCTATGCTGAGCATGCTCGCCAGATGGCGCAAACCCTGATTGATGCCGGCGTGACCAATGGTCGGCCCTGTCTCGTCAACTCCAACGCAGATCTTCGGCCACTCTCGAGCGTCCGCGATGCTTCCTCAATGCGATTCATCCATAACATGCTACGCCACTGGACTGCAGGCGCAAGATATCTACCCGACTTGCTCGCTTCACATTCCCAGCCTGTCACTATCACACACAGTGGGTACAGAGCTGACATTTGAGCTACAATAAGGGAGGCTACCATATGGGAGTACTGCGATCACAAACGGACCGACCCGCCAGATTGTACTTGGTGATACAGAGCCATTGCTTGAACTCCTGCAGAATACTTCCATCATCCATGTACTGCACTTGTACCCGCAATGCGTCCTTCCTTTCCCGTCCCGATCCGGTCTGTCGCACGCTGCGCCACCCTTCTAGCTGTTTCACTAGTGGACCGCCCTGCATATCTCCTGAAACATGCAGTACGCAGCTGCGTGCAACTATCCTTACTCTCCGCTACATCCCCGAGTCTTGTTTGCATGCTTCTTCTGTGGTGTTGCTCTGTTGGCGATTTATGCTTGAACAACACATACCTGAGATTTTGCCGCGGCTTTCACCTGTAGTTGACATATGGGAGATCTCGAAGCAAACATCGGAGAAGATGACACTATCTGCCCTTCATGGCTGGATACGTGGTGGTGGAGTCCCAGGCTTGGTTGAGCACGTATGGCGCCGCCTGACAACCTTGCCGTACGGACCGGTCAGACGAAGTTTGCGAGTAGGTATCACAACTTTACCGTTGTGATCTGAGATCGTGGCTTGTAGGTACGTTGGGTTTTTCTGTTGGCGCTCAGCGTTGGGGACTCTGGGTAAGTTTCATCTCTCAGCTTACACGGACTGTGGGTTCAACGAAATGGCAAGACAAAGTGTAGCACGGGATGGCAACGAGCGTACTCGAGACAGATGCTGGCGTGTTGTCGCTACACACAGAGTGTGAGATGGCTGTCTGAGTTCGTGAGGCTCAACTCATGGCCCTGCGACCCGTTTCCCGAAAGAGAAAATTCACTTCGCTTCACACAGCTCAAAACGTGTCAGTGCTGTCCCTTTCTAGACTGTTCCATTCGATCCTTCATTCTCTTTCCCCCGCGTATCTTGTTCCGTGTGCAATTGTCCTCGCTTCGCTTCTCCATATCCTTGCCTCTCCGTGCCACTGTCCTGTGATAATTTCAGGATACCCACCCATCTCGCCGCACGACTTCCAGCGGCACGGTCCAATGGGCGTCAGCGTCGATGGCACAGCCCTCCTGCTTGCAGTATCTTACATCAGCATCGCCTCAGCACCAAAGCAGATAGTGCATAGCTATGCTCAGCTATCGCTATGCTAGCTGCACCTTCCTCGCGCGACTGGCCAATAAAGGGTTCGGACGTGGGCCTCCGGTTGGAAGCGTGCTTTACACTTCGTACACATCGTACACTCCGTACAAGTGTATCATATGCTCGTCTGTGGTACGTCCGAGTCATATCAGAACCGCCTACACGTACTGATGCGATACTCCCTTTCGGTGCGTGCGAGGCTGGAGCTGTGAAGGCCCACTGCCTGCAAATCCAACTCTTGCGGCGTTTCACGGATGCTCATCGCGTCGAGATTGAACCCGAGCAGCGGACAGCCCACTTGCGAACATTGACCAGTCTAGTACTGTCGATTCGGTCCATTCCCATGCTGCCCGCCTGCAGCCGAGGTGAGTTTCTCTAATCCATCCATCGAATTCCATGGAACCAACGCAGCAAGCTCACCAAGGCCTGGAAACACCTCGAAGATAACGACAGACTGATCGCCACAAGCACGAATGTCGATCGCCCCGGATCGCCGCATCCTCCCCCATCCTCTGCTCTCAGGAGATCGACCTAACACAAGCATCACATTCTACAGATCAGCCGCCAGGATTATGATCGTCGATAACCCATCGCACAGACTTCTTTGCTGCCGACTTTGTCTACGGAACCCCTGCCATAATCACCGACCTGGGTGATCTGCACAAAGGATATAGAACTCATTTGCACATAGTGCTCCCACGCAGGCTGGTCGAGACTTCGAGAAATCAATTTTCCGCCATGACAGTCAGTGGTGACACGTCGAAGTGCTTACTGCCACACTCTGCGGGAGATCGTCCGGCCTGGAGTGTACTCGTAAGTGCCAAAAGCTTGTGCCGCGTCGAGCAGGACTCTGGACTCAACGTCGACGAGGCTCTTCCTAGCCTTAATTCGACTCTTGAACTGATCTATCTAGCCGGTGGACCATCTTCCCGTCAGCGCGGCACTCCGGAATCATCTTCACCGAATCTCACGTGCATGCTCCGACCCACCCTCCCCTGCTCGAGATCAAGCCTGGAGAACCGGCAACCATGAGTGCTTGCGCCGCGACATCCTCGGACGCAAGTTCCCATCACCATCTTGCATGCATGCAGACTCACTCACTCACTCTCCAGCACTCCGGAGTGCTCATACACAGTATCACAGGCGTATCTTCGGCCCTGCATCCACATCCTGCGTCCTATGTCCTGCGTCTACCTCTGCGCAAGGAGTGAGTGCGTGACCGCGAAGGCTGCCGCGCTACTGCACTGCACCACTGCTGCATGCCATCACGCGCTTGCGCGCTTCGCCACATTTGGATGCGAGGTGGTCAAGTACAGATCGCATATTGGAAGTTGAAAAACTATGAAAGTCGCAGGCTTGATGTCAAGGTTGGAGGCAGATATGGAGGAGGGCACTAGGTTTGCTATAGGCGGGCTGTGTAAGGCTGGATGTACTTCGTGGAACAACTTGTGGGTAGTCGTATTGAGTGTTTGATCTCTCGACATAGCTGTTTGGTCGTGGGGATGGCAGACATATGGGCAAGACGCTCGAATAAAAAGATGGACAATGTACTTCAATCCGATGGCGTGAGAGGTAGGTGGACTTTTCCTGGGCACCGAGAAGATACCTAGTCCCTAGTCCAATGGGTGAAGCCACAGAGGCTCGTGAACCATGTACTGACTTTTTCGATCCGTGAGTGCATTTGCATCTGCTCTTCCTTGTTTGTCGCTGCTGGATTCCGCGCCTGCATGCTCGCGGTCCTCCTCAACGTCCACCCGCTTCCGGCTCCGCATAACGTGTGTCGAGCACCCGAGCCAATGTCTTCGAGGGGTCTTCAGGGCCGACTCGTCCCTCTTCGTTCAAGTCTCTGCTCCGAAAACGCTACTCCGAGTGCGCTGCACCCGGAATCGCAAATTTCGAACCGGCAGTATCGGCGAAGTGTCTCGACGTCCAAGAAACAAGAATGATGTGAAGCCGTCACGATGTTCGGGGGAACATGCGGTCTCGAATTGCCCGGAACGGTTACCCCCTCTCTTTCGATCCACTCATTCTTTCACCCGCCCGGAAACGATTTTGTTCCTGGGCTTCCGGACGTCCGTCCGTCTTTCGGAACTTGGGACTCTGAACCAACCCAGGCAGGCCGACCATCGCGGGATCGGTGTCGAAAAGAATGTGCTCCTGGGAATGACTGGGGGATGGATCGTTATGGCGATGACTGGACATGTGCCTGATACCGGTCTCGCTGATGAGCAAGTAGCTCATTGCCGCTTGGTGCAAAGCTCCGCTTCTGGGATCGGAAAAGTATGAGCGATTTGCCTTCGCGACATGGTCCGAGTCGGTCTCCTGCATGTGGTCGAGAAGTCGAGAACATTTGAGATGCTCCGTCATCGCATTCGGAGCTCGCAAAGTCGCCCTCACGCGTGTTTGGCTCGTTCATGAAAGACATGGCTTTTCAGAGCATGATGCCGCCCTTGCAACATCTCATATAGTATTCGATAGCAATGAACAGTTGGGTATGAAACCGTGTGCTCCGCTTTCAGTGTGCTGTTCCAATCGCCTTGCTCCCGTATGTCCCCATATCGTCTCTTCCCAGCCATCACAAGCACCCGGACCCTTCACGATTACTCCGCTATGCCGGTGTGTTCCCGTGGACTGCCAAATTTCGTCTCTCCGAATGTGCGTCCGGAAAACCGTCGGCCGGTCCCACTCCGCCGGTCCCGCTCCGCCGAACGTGCACCCCGAGACCGCAAACAACCGTACCGCGAACATACCGCAAACCGGCTGGCCGAGCACGCGGACGCCTCTCTGACTGTATTGCGGTTTGGAGCTGTGGGAATGATGTATAAGTATCTGTCTCTCGCCGGCCTTGCACTTCTTGTTTTCTTTCTCTTCATCCTGGGGACGTGAGGATCGAGGTGGTGTTGTCTGTGTGTGATGTAAGGATGAGCATGTTGTTGTCGTTCTTGTCAAAGTCTCACTCATGATGATGTCTTGTCGATGTTGAAATCGTGTCGATGTTGAACTCATGTCCATGTGGACAACCTGTCAGTGCAGTTGAAGCACTTTCCATCTTGAGTTTCTGTCTAGAACACTGACGTCCCAATCTTCTTGGGTTGAACTCGCATCAATGCTGGAGCCATGTCTGCGCAGTCGAAGTACCATCCATGTTGAAGACCTGTCTGTTCTCACGGTTCGTCAATTTGACACTGTCATGGCGCCAATGTCCATGAACATGAGACCTTCCTCAGCTTGTTTTATATATATGAACTTCCACGTGTTGCGGCGTTGTCGACTGACTGGAATGAGAACGACGGTGGAAACATTGAAGTGATGGATTTGACGTTCTCGCTGCGTGTCTCGCTTTCTGGGAACCAAGGACGTTTCTTCGTGGCGGTGGCGTTCTTCTCTACCCGACACAACGTCAATGAAGTCGGCTGGAACACTCTGCCACGCTCTCTTTTCCCAGACCTGGACCGCGACCTTCAACCCAGGACCACATCTCCAATGCATGGCACGTGCTCTTGGTTCAGGAGGGACTCCATGATGCCGACGAATGGCGAAGACCCCAGTTATAACGGCTTTCGGCTTCTTCCTCGCGTGGAATTCGCCACTTCGCAACATGGAAAAAATCCGATCTGACGCCGCTGGGGCCGTTATTGGTCTCTTCTGTCGACGTGGCAAGGCTCGCAATACCACCGATGTACGCTGCTGCTGTGCTCTTTGTTGAGCTCATCTGACAGATCAAACCACCAAATGCAGGATGTCTACGGCTCGCTGTTCTCCTCGACGTCGACCACTTCGCGTGGACAGAAGAACGTGGTGGAACTGGGAGCACGTTGCTTGGTTCTTTTGGCAATCAAAAACCAACTAACCGGAAAGGATCCCATCACCTGGGTATGACGTTGTGTCCGGTGCGGTTCTTCGTCCGTAGCAATACCGGAGAGAAGGACAGCGGCACGTCTAGCTCCCTCCGTCATCCACTCCTGGACTTACACCTGTCCACGGATGCAAGCTTCCTCGCTGGTCCGATACTCAATCCGTTTGTCGAACTTTATGCCAGACATCCAGCGGTCAAACGGCTGCTGCTGTGTCGTTCGGAACTTCCTCACCACACCTGAGCACGTCTATGTCACTCTGGCAGCCGGAAGAGGCCACGCTCTCTGGCCCTTCGGACTCCGAGCATTAGCCGACCGAGAATCAATTTTCACAAAGCCAATACGGGGTTGCTCTCAGTTTCTCCTCGCCATTCTTGAAGTGGCTGAGTTGGTTTTTTACGTGCGGGTGTCTCGTCCTCATCTCGAGCGCGTCGGCACTGATCAGGAGAACCACAGATAATCCTTTGAGAGCCATCATCTGCCGGACGGGCTCGAACAAGACCCACGCACAAGGGAACGTGGCTGTTGTCGCTGTTGGTGGTTAATCGACCTGACACGATCTCGAACAGTCAAGGTAGATCTGACGTCTGGCTGCCTTTCCTCGCTCTGCTAGCCATTTCACGATCAAAACCGTACACATGGAGGAGTTACGCTGCTTGCCCCCCTGCTTTGGCCTTTACTCGACTGGCCAAATGAAATGACTACCTGAATTCCTCAAGGACGTGACGTTGTGGCCGCTGTGCGTCTTCGAGCACCATTAAAAAGGATACCATGGTGACGCCAGCTACGTCCGGCCGTGCTCTTCCTCTTCCTGCACTTCGCCTCACTTCCTGCGTCAAAGCGGCCGGTAATTGTAAGACCGAAAGAGGTGTCGGGTGGTGTCTTTTGCCTGCGCCTCGAAGTCAGGTACAAATAACAACTGGAATGAGCACTTTGAACGTTCGCGTTACCGTGAGCCGTGGGACAGAATGTCAAAAAGTAAACCCGCGTCTTGTTTTCTTCGCCTGCTTCGTCGACCACATGAGGAGGTGAAAGACAAACACAATGTCGTCGGGCCACGGGCCGGCTGGTCTCTCTTGTCCGTTACGTTGAAGGCTCTCTGATAGCTGATTCAGTCAAAGTCTGGGTAAATGCTTGCCCCTGTTTTCTTTTACGCCGTTTCTTGCTGCCCTTCTCTGGCAAAAAGAGCCCTTCTCTGGCAAAAAGAGCCATAATGGTGTTGTGCCTTGGCCGGCAATTTCCAAGAAGCTGAAAGTGGTAAGTGTTTTGGTTGGCCATCTTGATGACATATACGTGCGCTGTCCTGCTTGATTATCGCTCGCCAGGGAACTTCACGGGTCTGTTCGTGTGACGGCAACAGTTAGGAGACGTTCAGCTCAGCATGACATTGAAAGCGAAAAGATCACCCACGTTCGTTGGTCTGAACTACTGGAAGAAAATGTGACTACGGCGCTGTTGGACCGTGGTCGTGAGAGCTTGATCAAAGTCCGCATGGCACGGGACGTGTCGCTCCGGCTTCAAAGTTGGCCAAGGCAAATACATCGTTCCCTTACTCAACACTCCCAAGACAACACGCATACGGCTTGTGCTTTGGGTTGCGCTGAGTTGCGCCAGACCAGTAGCCGGATTTGATCGGAGTCTTACACCGCGGGGAGGATGTGGCAAACGCTATTCTTCGGGTTACAACAACGACAGACCCCACGGCGTGGGTTTACCTGTTCCATGCAGCTGCAGGTACGAGCATTCAGGATGTGACGAAGGTATCTTGGTTTCTCTTCGTGTTGTCCACCAACATGAATATCAAGTTGGTCCATCGACCGCAGGTGCATGGGGCCGAGTCGGCGCAAGGACGATCACTCAACGTTGGAGACATGCCTGACGGCGTTGTCGTCTGTTGGCCTCGTCAAAAACTGCTTCAGTGACTTCCACGTGTGGTGGTGCTCCTTCTCGCTCTGGCATGGCTGGGGATCCTGGTCATCAGCATTCAACTCCCACATTCTGGGGGTTTGCTTGGAGGCTCTGGACAAAGGGCAACCTTACCTTCCTGGGTCCTGGTCGTTATGTATGATTATTGGCCTTCGATCGCTAGGTAACACAGTGTTGTACCCCCTCTCTATCCACGGCGTCGGTATGCTGTTCGAGTAGGATCCACACCATAGCACCACCTGCTTCACGGTTCAAACACCTTCGGAACACACGATACGCCTCTGAGGTTCGTTTGCTAGAGACAATATGTACTTCATGCTTGCCTACTCCTGAGTATGGCCGAAAAATTGGGTCGAAACAGCCTCTGGACACGGGCTTGTTTCGATGAATGATGAGCATTCCGGGAAATGGCTGCCTGCCGGTCTTCTTCAGGTTCATCGACAAAGGCCTCCACGTCCATGGCGGGCTCGTTTGGTAGCTGGAAAAATTCTCAACCGTGGACCTCGGTAGGAAAGGCTTCTTTAGGCCTTGTCTGGGCTGGTCATTCCCCTTAACCCCAGCTGCGAGCGATGGAAAGGCGGCCCGGAAATATAGGAGGTCCATCGCCAAACGGTACCTCAGTTGTTCGACACCTCGTTAAATTCGACTTGCATGACGGCGGTGTGCCATGCAGATCGCGCAAAGTGGCGTGTCATTCGAGTCTTGTGAGGAACAAGCGTGAAATCTTGTTACTGGGAGTTTCAGGAAGTGCCACCTTGACTGAAATGCCTTGCTGGTCACTATGTGTTCAGACCAGAAAGAGATGCAGTACAGCCAGCCACGGTCCAGGTATCCGATCCGCAAACTGAGACCAGAGATTTTTCACATCTTTCCAACAACTTTGCAAGAATGACGGCGCCATTGACGAAGCGCGAAAGCATATCACGGACCCCGCTCGGGGTTTGATTCAGGCAGTGACCGCAGCGTTGGGATTTGCATGCAGCGAAGCTTGTCGACGCCCCGCTTTATGCCTCTGCAGTGCGGCTCACTCGATCGAAATGAAGTGGACAACGGATCTTGACCCCTGCAAACCTGAACGCGAGATCATGTCACGGCGGTGTGAGTCCTGTTCGTGACATGGCTGGAACTGGAGTTTGCTCTGTTCCTCCACGAACGACGACGACGATGGAAAACTGTGCATACGCTGAGGGAGCTGATCAGAATCCGACATGACATCGACGTCACGCTCTGCTGGGCCGCTTGGTCTCTAATTGACCGTTCATCAAGATCTGGAAACAGGGCGCTATGAGTGAGAGCATCTTGTGTCCTCTGGGCCTGATCAAAAGAGCACGTGCCTATAACACACGTCTCTCCGCTTTGCCGCTCACTCGACATGGAGTGTGAGTTGGAGCTTGTCAGAGATGTTGACGTCTTGGTATTGTGGATTCGAGAGGGGAAGTCGTCACCGATCACGATATGTTGATGGTATCTCTGCGGTTCAGCCGCCCCCAACTCAATAATTTCTGATAGAGTCAGTGCGCGACAATACGTGTTCTGCCTTGCGACTCGTCATCGATTCGAGCAGTTCTTCGAGCGACGGGTCTTACTCATCGTATCCTGATAGCGAAGAGTACAGCAATTGACGGCTGGTGCGTCCGATTCGTTGTCAAATCGACCGGTGCATCGAGGACCACGTTTCGTCTTGCCTGCTCGCAATGCAGCAGTAAAGCGAGCCAAGGCTTGACCCATGTATGCGGCATCGAATCAAGCGGTGCATCGCCAACGGACTCGCACATCGTATGCTTGGTCGTAATTCTCAAAAGGGGACACCTTAAAGAACACCAGCATAGCAATCGAAGCATGTACTGCTCGAGAACAAATCGAAGCGGACATACGCTGTCCTTACTTCAAGAGCGTCCTTGCAAAGAGTGACGTCTTTGTGAGGGAAATGACCGCGTGCAGGCAATGACACCTGGTTCGGGATTTCCACGCCGTGTCGTCGGGCCCCGCCTTCGTCGCCAGAACCTGCCTGTTGGATGTTGCGAGAAGGGGTATCCTGTGTCGACGCTTCGTTCCAACGCGTATCTAGGACCACAAAGCCATGATAGATGCGAAGTCGTGAAGCGGGCCGATCGATCATCGCGAGCGTCACAGCTGCCAAAGCGAGAACATGACCAAAGTAACGAGAGCTTGAAGAGTCACGGGCTGAATCGTCGCTTTCCAGGTCACCGGGTTCGGCAGCAGAGCGTAGGGGCGCCAGTGTGTTGATGGGCCAACAGAAGAGGCCGATCTTGTGCCGTGTGCTTCTGGCTCGCGGTCGGATGGGCACTGTGGAGTTTTTTGCAAAAGTGGTTCAAACAGGAATGATGCCCGAGCTTGTGATGTCGAGGCTCTGATGCTGCTCTTGTCGTTTGCCTGATTGCATGGCTATATGTTGATCGGGTTGACATATCGAAGAACCAGTCTCAACCCGGTCGAGTAAATAGAGGCAAACACAAATCCAACGTATTGACTTGAAAGCAATCTCAAGATCCAGATCATCATGCATAAATTGTGACTGGTAGACTGACAATCACATTGTCGAGAGATCAGTGAGCTTTGCTGGATTGAGCCAACGTGAATAAAAGTACAAACAATCTATACCTGACCTACTCGACCTTTTTGCGGCGAGGTCCCTCATAACATCTCGGACCAGGCTGGCCGTGCAAAGGCCTGGCTCAAGTCTCTCAGCCTTCGGCATGCATTCCTCGTGGAGGTTAGTTACCGAGTGGTGCTTACGGATGATTTGGGATTTTGCCCGTTGATTGTGACATGAGGTGGATCGTAGTGTGGAGAATGTTTACGTAAGGTCACCTGACAAAGGTCATCTCCATACAACGTTTTGAAGTCGTACAACCATGGTACAGCATGGCGACGGCGATTGGGTGAATCCAATCGCTCCGTCATGTGGCGCCAAGCATCAACAGTAGAGGTGATCCCAGCCCACTCGAGACTATGTATCTCGTCGAAGGTGTCAGATCCACCGTCTCGAAACTGGTGGCGATAATCCTCATGCCTGCCATTTCTGTTGATGTTTTTCCTTATCACGCGGCCCGCTCAAGACTGCCTCTTTTGCTTGCTGGAAGCTACATTGGTTCCCGCAAAGCTGCTTGGTTTGACGCTGGCCTGATTGGAGTGCTCCCACTTGCCCTATAATAATGGCATTTAGATCAGCAATTGAAGCTTTCAAGAGCGGCTACTATGACGCACAGAAGGGTCCTCAGCCTCTGAAAGATGATCAATGGACGTCAAAGCCGGTCAGCGAGCAAGTTCAGAGGTGTTGAGCAGGAGTCATGGGAGGGCTAACCCGAGCAGGAGCCCAACTTTCACAACTCTCCAGCTCCGCGCTTTGTGTATCAAGATAGGCTAGAGCCAGGCGAAATCGATCAAGTCCGAGTGCTCGAACTCCTGCCTGGCAATCCAGAGGAGCCCATACATGGCAAACTTACCTCAAAACCTCTAGGAGCTGAAACAACATATGAATCGCTTTCGTACGTGTGGGGTAGTCCGGCCAACTCACAGCCAATTTTCGTCGACGGCAAGGCGTTGGCTGTTACACAGAACCTACGATCAGCCCTACGGCACTTGAGATCTCGAACCCGGAGCCGCACCCTCTGGGTAGATGCCATCTGCATCAATCAGGATGTCACGAATGAGAAGAACTACCAGGTTGGACTAATGGGCAAAATTTACCGCAGCTCGTCCAAAACGATTATTTGGATGGGGTCTGCTTCGTCTGAAAGCCAGACAGCACTCAAACGCTGCGAAGTTCTTTCAAGAGCGGCCCAAGACGGCGGCGACGATCCTATCAAAAACATCAATTGGGGGAATGAAGAAGCTGGGATGGCCCAAGGTATTCTCTCGCCCGCTTCTGGACCTACCTGGAATGCGTCAATCATGAGCCTCTTGCGGCGCCCATGGTTCTCTCGAGTTTGGGTACGCAGCAACGTGCAACTTGTCGCGGCAAAATACTAAATCTTTGATCCAGGTTATACAAGAAGCCATCCTCTCATCCTCTTCCGAGCTGTTCTGTGGTCTTGCAAGTATTAATTGGTCCGATTTCAAGCGAGCGATTCACTATGGCTTTGAAAGGAACTCCTGATCTCTCGCACAGACAGCGCGACGTACCTGAATCGGATCGTCGACTCGCACCATTTCATTCCGACTCGGCGGCCTGACCCGATAACAATCCGGCAGAAGTCTTCCTGAAGTATCTCATGGACTCCCGCAACCGGGAAGCCACAGATCCATCCGATAAAATCTTTTCACTCCTCGGCCTTGTCGAGGGTATCGAGTCAACGGGCATTCGAGCTGATTACTCTCTGAGCACCGAGCAGGTATACCACCACACCACCGTACGGGTTCTGTCTCATATGGGCCACCTCGATATTCTGGGTGCCGCCGGCCTCTCCACAGGTGGGGCACATGTACTACCTATTTCATGGGTGTCGGACTGGCGACCTGAAAGCCTCATCGCTGAGGCTCTGGCACACAATTGCCCTCACGCCACGCAGGCCATCCTTTCTTCAACGGTGCACGCAGCATTCGGCAGTAACAATGACACTCTGATCCTCTCCGGCCACTGTATCGGCCATATCGACTCCATCAATGACATACTTCCCCGCCACTCCTACAGAACCGTGAACCAGTACGAACTCGCTCGCCGACTCGCTAGACGACGGGACCGCGAAACTCAACATCTCCGGCACTGCTAAGAGTGTCGGCACCTCCTACAATATCATGACTGATGGCCTCATGCAAACCACGTCGACACTCCGCGCCTGGGAGGAGTTTGCGCAGATCGAGAAATCCAATATCGCCTCCCGCCCCGATTACTGGCAAATCTTGTGCACCGAGCATTACCTGGACGGCAACGAAGCCGCGACCGAGCGCGAGTTTATTGCGTAGTATGAGATCCTCACAGCCCAGCGCAGACCGTCCAATGTGCCGCTCCTTGGCAAGACGCGGCTGGCAGCTACGATGGCACACATGAAGGCCATTTGGTCGCGCTCCAGTAGGTTCCATGAGCTGCTGCACTTTACCTACGGTCGACGCCTAGCGTTGGTCGGGGAGAAGTTAGCGTTGGTGCCGCAGCACGCTGCTGTAGGTGATAAGGTGCTGTTGTGCAAGGGTGGTAGGGTGCCGCTGATCGCAAGGGAAAGCAGCGGCGATGGCACCGGCGGAGAGTGGCTTTTCCTGGGCGATGCGTATGTCAATGGCATCATGCAGGGCCAGGCGTTCAGGGAGACTGATTGTCGAGAGCTAAGGCTTATATAGATGGCGAGTAGCTGCGGCGAGACCAGCCTTTCACGCTACGTGTCTTCAGGTTGCACAATGTATATTCGGGTATTTCCAGCATGTTCGGCCCAATGTGGCGATATAGCAAATGTTCATGGGTATATTCAGAGGCGGATACATGGGGCATCATATCCCACGTAAGGGCATATTATATATACCGTCGAAGGTTTCATATTCATGCCTGCATCGCCATGATGGAAGGAAGAGGGCTTTGCCGCAGATTGACACAGTGGTCTTTTTTTTTCAAACGCCTGTTGGGTCTTGAGACCCACCC
>JAXUIC010000696.1:0-19138 GCA_035136125.1 Quercus rubra
TTTTATTTTCTCTATTTCTCGGCCTTTTCCAACCTGTTTTGGCTTGAAAGGATGCCATAATGCCATGATGGTATTTTTATTTTCTCTCTTTCACGTCATTTTACAACCTTTTTGGCTTAAATGAAGCCATCATAGAATTTTTTAATTTTTTCAATTTTGTTGCTATTTTGTTGGAATTTTGAATTTCGCGTCGGGTAGGAACGAAACGTAATGGTAATTTTCATTTTCTCTCTTTCTCATCCTTTTCGAACCTATTTTTGCTTGAAATGAAGCCATAATGGCATTTTTTAATTTTTGAATTTTTTTGCTATTTTTTGGAATTTTCTATTCCGCGTCGGGCAGGAACGAGACGGAATGATACTTTTTATATTCTCTCTTTCCCGGCATTTTCCATCCGATTTTGGCTTGAAATGAAGCCATTGTGGTATTTTTTAATTTTTTGAATTTTTTTGCTATTTGTTGGAGTTTTCAATTATGCGTCGGGCAGGAACGAAACGTAATGATAATTTTTATTTTCTCTCTTTCTCATCCTTTTCCAACCTATTTTCGCTTGAAATGAAGCCATAATGGTATTTTTTAGCTTTTCGAATTTTTTTATTATTTTTTTGGAATTTTCTATTTCGCGTCGGGTAGGAACGAAGCGGAACGATAATTTTTATTTTCTCTATTTCTCGGCCTTTTCCAACCTGTTTTGGCTTGAAAGGATGCCATAATGCCATGATGGTATTTTTATTTTCTCTCTTTCACGTCATTTTACAACCTTTTTTGGCTTAAAATGAAGCCATCATAGAATTTTTTAATTTTTTCAATTTTGTTTCTATTTGTTGGAATTTTGAATTTCGCGTCGGGTAGGAACGAAACGTAATGGTAATTTTCATATTTTCTCTTTCTCATCCTTTTCGAACCTATTTTTGCTTGAAATGAAGCCATAATGGCATTTTTTAAATTTTTGAATTTTTTTGCTTTTTTTTTGCAATTTTTCTATTCTGCGTCGAGTAGGAACGAGACGGAATGATACTTTTTATATTCTCTCTTTCCCGGCATTTTCCATCGGATTTTGGCTTGATATGAAGCCCTAGTGGTATTTTTTAATTTTTTGAATTTTTTCGCTATTTTTTGGAATTTTCAATTACGCGTCGTGCAGGAACGAAACATAATGATAATTTTTATTTTCTCTCTTTCTCATCCTTTTCCAACCTATTTTCGTTTGAAATGAAGCCATAATGGTATTTTTTTAGTTTTTCGAATTTTTTTATTATTTTTTTGGAATTTTCTATTTCGCGACGGGTAGGAACAAAACAGAACGATACTTTTTATATTCTTTCTTTCCCGACATTTTCCTTCCGATTTTGGATTGAAATGAAGCCATAGTGGTATTTTTTAATTTTTTGAATTTTTTTGCCATTTTGTTGGAATTTTCAATTACGCGACCGGCAGGAACGAAACGTAATGATAATTTTTATTTTCTCTCTTTCTCATCCTTTTCCAACCTATTTTCCCTTGAAATGAAGCCATAATGGTATTTTTTAGCATTTTCGAATTTTTTTATTATTTTTTTGGAATTTTCTATTTCGCGTCTGGTAGGAACGAAGCGGAACGATAATTTTTATTTTCTCTATTTCTCGGCCTTTTCCAACCTGTTTTGGCTTGAAAGGATGCCATAATGCCATGATGGTATTTTTATTTTCTCTCTTTCGACGTCATTTTACAACCTTTTTTGGCTTAAAATGAAGCCATAATAGAATTTTTTAATTTTTTGAATTTTTTTGCTATTTTGTTTGAATTTTGAATTTCGCGTCGGGTAGGAACGAAACGTAATGGTAATTTTCATTTTCTCTCTTTCTCATCCTTTTCGAACCTATTTTTGCTTGAAATGAAGCCATAATGGCATTTTTTAAATTTTTGAATTTTTTTGCTATTTTTTGCAATTTTCTATTCCGCGTCGGGTAGGAACGAGACGGAATGATACTTTTTATATTCTCTCTTTCCCGGCATTTTCCATCCGATTTTGGCTTGAAATGAATTCATTGTGGTTTTTTTTAATTTTTTGAATTTTTTTGCTATTTTGTTGGAGTTTTAAATTATGCGTCGGGCAGGAACGAAACGTAATGATAATTTTTATTTTCTCTCTTTCTCATCCTTTTCCAACCTATTTTCGTTTGAAATGTAGCCATAATGGTATTTTTTAGTTTTTCGAACTTTTTTATTATTTTTTTGGAATTTTCTATTTCTCGTCGGGTAGGAACAAAACAGAACGATACTTTTTATATTGAATTCTCTTTCCCGGCATTTTCCATCCGATTTTGGCTTGATATGAAGCCCTAGTGGTATTTTTTAATTTTTTGAATTTTTTCGCTATTTTTTTGGAATTTTCAATTACGCGTCGTGCAGGAACGAAACGTAATGATAATTTTTATTTTCTCTCTTTCTCATCCTTTTCCAACCTATTTTCGTTTGAAATGAAGCCATAATGGTATCTTTTAGTTTTTCGAATTTTTTTATTATTTTTTTGGAATTTTCTATTTCGCGTCGGGTAGGAACAAAACAGAACGATACTTTTTATATTCTTTCTTTCCCGACATTTTCCTTCCGATTTTGGATTGAAATGAAGCCATAGTGGTATTTTTTAATTTTTTGAATTTTTTTGCCATTTTGTTGGAATTTTCAATTACGCGACCGGCAGGAACGAAACGTAATGATAATTTTTATTTTCTCTCTTTCTCATCCTTTTCCAACCTATTTTCACTTGAAATGAAGCCATAATGGTATTTTTTAGCTTTTCGAATTTTTTTATTATTTTTTTGGAATTTTCTATTTCGCGTCGGGTAGGTACGAAGCGGAACGATAATTTTTATTTTCTCTATTTCTCGGCCTTTTCCAACCTGTTTTGGCTTGAAAGGATGCCATAATGCCATGATGGTATTTTTATTTTCTCTCTTTCACGTCATTTTACAACCTTTTTTGGCTTAAAATGAAGCCATAATAGAATTTTTTAATTTTTTGAATTTTTTTGCTATTTTGTTGGAATTTTGAATTTCGCGTCGGGTAGGAACGAAACGTAATCGTAATTTTCATTTTCTCTCTTTCTCATCCTTTTCGAACCTATTTTTGCTTGAAATGAAGCCATAATGGCATTTTTTAAATTTTTGAATTTTTTTGCTATTTTTTTTGAATTTTCTGTTTCTCGTCGGGTAGGAACGAGACGGAATGATACCTTTTATATTCTCTCTTTCCCAGCATTTTCCATCCGATTTTGGCTTGAAATGAAGCCATTGTGGTATTTTTTAATTTTTTAATTTTTTTCTATTTTGTTGGAGTTTTCAATTATGCGTCGGGCAGGAACGAAACGTAACGATAATTTTTATTTTCTCTCTTTCTGATCCTTTTCCAACCTATTTTCTCTTGAAATGAAGCCATAATGGTATTTTTTAGTTTTTCGAATTTTTTTATTATTTTTTTGGAATTTTCTATTTCTCGTCGGGTAGGAACAAAACGGAACGATACTTTTTATATTCTCTCTTTCCCGGCATTTTCCATCCGATTTTGGCTTGATATGAAATAATAGTGGTATTTTTAAATTTTTTGAATTTGTTCTCTATTTTTTTGGAATTTTCAATTACGCGTCGTGCAGGAACGAAACGTAATGATAATTTTTTATTTTCTCTCTTTCTCATCCTTTTCCAACCTATTTTCGTTTGAAATGAAGCCGTAATGGTATTTTTTAGTTTTTCGAATTTTTTTATTTTTTTTTGGAATTTTCTATTTCGCATCGGGTAGGAACAAAACAGAACGATACTTTTTATATTCTGTCTTTCCCGACATTTTCCTTCCGATTTTGGATTGAAATGAAGCCATAGTGGTATTTTTTAATTTTTTTAATTTTTTTGCCATTTTGTTGGAATTTTCAATTACGCGACCGGCAGGAACGAAACGTAATGATAATTTTTATTTTCTCTCTTTCTCATCCTTTTCCAACCTATTTTCGCTTGAAATGAAGCCATAATGGTATTTTTTAGCTTTTCGAATTTTTTTATTATTTTTTTGGAATTTTCTATTTCGCGTCGGGTAGGAACGAAGCGGAACGATAATTTTTATTTTCTCTATTTCTCGGCCTTTTCCAACCTGTTTTGGCTTGAAAGGATGCCATAATGCCATGATGGTATTTTTATTTTCTCTCTTTCACGTCATTTTACAACCTTTTTTGGCTTAAAATGAAGCCATCATAGAATTTTTTAATTTTTTCAATTTTGTTTCTATTTTGTTGGAATTTTGAATTTCGCGTCGGGTAGGAACGAAACGTAATGGTAATTTTCATTTTTCTCTTTCTCATCCTTTTCGAACCTATTTTTGCTTGAAATGAAGCCATAATGGCATTTTTTAAATTTTTGAATTTTTTTGCTTTTTTTTGCAATTTTTTATTCTGCGTCGAGTAGGAACGAGACGGAATGATACTTTTTATATTCTCTCTTTCCCGGCATTTTCCATCGGATTTTGGCTTGATATGAAGCCCTAGTGGTATTTTTTAATTTTTTGAATTTTTTCGCTATTTTTTTGGAATTTTCAATTACGCGTCGTGCAGGAACGAAACATAATGATAATTTTTATTTTCTCTCTTTCTCATCCTTTTCCAACCTATTTTCGTTTGAAATGAAGCCATAATGGTATTTTTTTAGTTTTTCGAATTTTTTTATTATTTTTTTGGAATTTTCTATTTCGCGACGGGTAGGAACAAAACAGAACGATACTTTTTATATTCTTTCTTTCCCGACATTTTCCTTCCGATTTTGGATTGAAATGAAGCCATAGTGGTATTTTTTAATTTTTTGAATTTTTTTGCCATTTTGTTGGAATTTTCAATTACGCGACCGGCAGGAACGAAACGTAATGATAATTTTTATTTTCTCTCTTTCTCATCCTTTTCCAACCTATTTTCCCTTGAAATGAAGCCATAATGGTATTTTTTAGCATTTCGAATTTTTTTATTATTTTTTTGGAATTTTCTATTTCGCGTCTGGTAGGAACGAAGCGGAACGATAATTTTTATTTTCTCTATTTCTCGGCCTTTTCCAACCTGTTTTGGCTTGAAAGGATGCCATAATGCCATGATGGTATTTTTATTTTCTCTCTTTGACGTCATTTTACAACCTTTTTTGGCTTAAAATGAAGCCATAATAGAATTTTTTAATTTTTTGAATTTTTTTGCTATTTGTTTGAAGTTTGAATTTCGCGTCGGGTAGGAACGAAACGTAATGGTAATTTTCATTTTCTCTCTTTCTCATCCTTTTCGAACCTATTTTTGCTTGAAATGAAGCCATAATGGCATTTTTTAAATTTTTGAATTTTTTTGCTATTTTTTGCAATTTTCTATTCCGCGTCGGGTAGGAACGAGACGGAATGATACTTTTTATATTCTCTCTTTCCCGGCATTTTCCATCCGATTTTGGCTTGAAATGAATTCATTGTGGTTTTTTTTAATTTTTTGAATTTTTTTGCTATTTTGTTGGAGTTTTAAATTATGCGTCGGGCAGGAACGAAACGTAATGATAATTTTTATTTTCTCTCTTTCTCATCCTTTTCCAACCTATTTTCGTTTGAAATGTAGCCATAATGGTATTTTTTAGTTTTTCGAACTTTTTTATTATTTTTTTGGAATTTTCTATTTCTCGTCGGGTAGGAACAAAACAGAACGATACTTTTTATATTGAATTCTCTTTCCCGGCATTTTCCATCCGATTTTGGCTTGATATGAAGCCCTAGTGGTATTTTTTAATTTTTTGAATTTTTTCGCTATTTTTTTGGAATTTTCAATTACGCGTCGTGCAGGAACGAAACGTAATGATAATTTTTATTTTCTCTCTTTCTCATCCTTTTCCAACCTATTTTCGTTTGAAATGAAGCCATAATGGTATCTTTTAGTTTTTCGAATTTTTTTATTATTTTTTTGGAATTTTCTATTTCGCGTCGGGTAGGAACAAAACAGAACGATACTTTTTATATTCTTTCTTTCCCGACATTTTCCTTCCGATTTTGGATTGAAATGAAGCCATAGTGGTATTTTTTAATTTTTTGAATTTTTTTGCCATTTTGTTGGAATTTTCAATTACGCGACCGGCAGGAACGAAACGTAATGATAATTTTTATTTTCTCTCTTTCTCATCCTTTTCCAACCTATTTTCACTTGAAATGAAGCCATAATGGTATTTTTTAGCTTTTCGAATTTTTTTATTATTTTTTTGGAATTTTCTATTTCGCGTCGGGTAGGTACGAAGCGGAACGATAATTTTTATTTTCTCTATTTCTCGGCCTTTTCCAACCTGTTTTGGCTTGAAAGGATGCCATAATGCCATGATGGTATTTTTATTTTCTCTCTTTCACGTCATTTTACAACCTTTTTTGGCTTAAAATGAAGCCATAATAGAATTTTTTAATTTTTTGAATTTTTTTGCTATTTTGTTGGAATTTTGAATTTCGCGTCGGGTAGGAACGAAACGTAATCGTAATTTTCATTTTCTCTCTTTCTCATCCTTTTCGAACCTATTTTTGCTTGAAATGAAGCCATAATGGCATTTTTTAAATTTTTGAATTTTTTTGCTATTTTTTTTGAATTTTCTGTTCTCGTCGGGTAGGAACGAGACGGAATGATACCTTTTATATTCTCTCTTTCCCAGCATTTTCCATCCGATTTTGGCTTGAAATGAAGCCATTGTGGTATTTTTTAATTTTTTTAATTTTTTTCTATTTTGTTGGAGTTTTCAATTATGCGTCGGGCAGGAACGAAACGTAACGATAATTTTTATTTTCTCTCTTTCTGATCCTTTTCCAACCTATTTTCTCTTGAAATGAAGCCATAATGGTATTTTTTAGTTTTTCGAATTTTTTTATTATTTTTTTGGAATTTTCTATTTCTCGTCGGGTAGGAACAAAACGGAACGATACTTTTTATATTCTCTCTTTCCCGGCATTTTCCATCCGATTTTGGCTTGATATGAAATAATAGTGGTATTTTTAAATTTTTTGAATTTGTTCGCTATTTTTTTGGAATTTTCAATTACGCGTCGTGCAGGAACGAAACGTAATGATAATTTTTATTTTCTCTCTTTCTCATCCTTTTCCAACCTATTTTCGTTTGAAATGAAGCCGTAATGGTATTTTTTAGTTTTTCGAATTTTTTATTATTTTTTTTGGAATTTTCTATTTCGCATCGGGTAGGAACAAAACAGAACGATACTTTTTATATTCTGTCTTTCCCGACATTTTCCTTCCGATTTTGGATTGAAATGAAGCCATAGTGGTATTTTTTAATTTTTTTAATTTTTTTGCCATTTTGTTGGAATTTTCAATTACGCGACCGGCAGGAACGAAACGTAATGATAATTTTTATTTTCTCTCTTTCTCATCCTTTTCCAACCTATTTTCGCTTGAAATGAAGCCATAATGGTATTTTTTAGCTTTTCGAATTTTTTTATTATTTTTTTGGAATTTTCTATTTCGCGTCGGGTAGGAACGAAGCGGAACGATAATTTTTATTTTCTCTATTTCTCGGCCTTTTCCAACCTGTTTTGGCTTGAAAGGATGCCATAATGCCATGATGGTATTTTTATTTTCTCTCTTTCACGTCATTTTACAACCTTTTTTGGCTTAAAATGAAGCCATCATAGAATTTTTTAATTTTTTCAATTTTGTTTCTATTTTGTTGGAATTTTGAATTTCGCGTCGGGTAGGAACGAAACGTAATGGTAATTTTCATTTTTTCTCTTTCTCATCCTTTTCGAACCTATTTTTGCTTGAAATGAAGCCATAATGGCATTTTTTAAATTTTTGAATTTTTTTGCTTTTTTTTTGCAATTTTTTATTCTGCGTCGAGTAGGAACGAGACGGAATGATACTTTTTATATTCTCTCTTTCCCGGCATTTTCCATCGGATTTTGGCTTGATATGAAGCCCTAGTGGTATTTTTTAATTTTTTGAATTTTTTCGCTATTTTTTTGGAATTTTCAATTACGCGTCGTGCAGGAACGAAACATAATGATAATTTTTATTTTCTCTCTTTCTCATCCTTTTCCAACCTATTTTCGTTTGAAATGAAGCCATAATGGTATTTTTTAGTTTTTCGAATTTTTTTATTATTTTTTTGGAATTTTCTATTTCGCGACGGGTAGGAACAAAACAGAACGATACTTTTTATATTCTTTCTTTCCCGACATTTTCCTTCCGATTTTAGGATTGAAATGAAGCCATAGTGGTATTTTTTAATTTTTTGAATTTTTTTGCCATTTTGTTGGAATTTTCAATTACGCGACCGGCAGGAACGAAACGTAATGATAATTTTTATTTTCTCTCTTTCTCATCCTTTTCCAACCTATTTTCCCTTGAAATGAAGCCATAATGGTATTTTTTAGCATTTCGAATTTTTTTATTATTTTTTTGGAATTTTCTATTTCGCGTCTGGTAGGAACGAAGCGGAACGATAATTTTTATTTTCTCTATTTCTCGGCCTTTTCCAACCTGTTTTGGCTTGAAAGGATGCCATAATGCCATGATGGTATTTTTATTTTCTCTCTTTGACGTCATTTTACAACCTTTTTTGGCTTAAAATGAAGCCATAATAGAATTTTTTAATTTTTTGAATTTTTTTGCTATTTGTTTGAAGTTTGAATTTCGCGTCGGGTAGGAACGAAACGTAATGGTAATTTTCATTTTCTCTCTTTCTCATCCTTTTCGAACCTATTTTTGCTTGAAATGAAGCCATAATGGCATTTTTTAAATTTTTGAATTTTTTTGCTATTTTTTGCAATTTTCTATTCCGCGTCGGGTAGGAACGAGACGGAATGATACTTTTTATATTCTCTCTTTCCCGGCATTTTCCATCCGATTTTGGCTTGAAATGAATTCATTGTGGTTTTTTTTAATTTTTTGAATTTTTTTGCTATTTTGTTGGAGTTTTAAATTATGCGTCGGGCAGGAACGAAACGTAATGATAATTTTTATTTTCTCTCTTTCTCATCCTTTTCCAACCTATTTTCGTTTGAAATGTAGCCATAATGGTATTTTTTAGTTTTTCGAACTTTTTTATTATTTTTTTGGAATTTTCTATTTCTCGTCGGGTAGGAACAAAACAGAACGATACTTTTTATATTGAATTCTCTTTCCCGGCATTTTCCATCCGATTTTGGCTTGATATGAAGCCATAGTGGTATTTTTTAATTTTTTGAATTTTTTTGCCATTTTGTTGGAATTTTCAATTACGCGACCGGCAGGAACGAAACGTAATGATAATTTTTATTTTCTCTCTTTCTCATCCTTTTCCAACCTATTTTCGCTTGAAATGAAGCCATAATGGTATTTTTTAGCTTTTCGAATTTTTTTATTATTTTTTTGGAATTTTCTATTTCGCGTCGGGTAGGAACAAAACAGAACGATACTTTTTATATTCTTTCTTTCCCGACATTTTCCTTCCGATTTTGGATTGAAATGAAGCCATAGTGGTATTTTTTAATTTTTTGAATTTTTTTGCCATTTTGTTGGAATTTTCAATTACGCGACCGGCAGGAACGAAACGTACTGATAATTCTTATTTTCTCTCTTTCTCAACCTTTTCCAACCTATTTTCGCTTGAAATGAAGCCATAATGGTATTTTTTAGCTTTTCGAATTTTTTTATTATTTTTTTGGAATTTTCTATTTCGCGTCGGGTAGGAACAAAACAGAACAATACTTTTTATATACTCTCTTTCACGGCATTTTACAACCTATTTTGGCTTAAATTGAAGCCATAATGATATTTTTTAATTTTTTGAATTTTTTTGCTATTTTGTTGGAATTTTCAATTACGCGACTGGCAGGAACGAAACGTAAGGATAATTTTTATTTTCTCTCTTTCTCATCCTTTTCCAACCTATTTTCGTTTGAAATGACGCCATAATGGTATTTTTTAGCTTTTCGAATTTTTTTATTATTTTTTGGAATTTTCTCTTTCGCGACGGGTAGGAACGAAACGGAACGATACTTTTTATATTCTCTCTTTCTCGGCATTTTCCAACCTATTTTGGCTTGAAATGAATGCATAGTGGTATATTTTAATTTTTTTAACTTTATTGCTATTTTTTGGGAATTTTAAATTACACGTCGGGTAGGAATTAAACGTAACGATAATTTTTATTTTGTCTCTTTCTCCTCCTTTTCCAACCTCTTTTTGGCTCGAAATGAAGCCATAATGGTATTTTTTTAATTATTTGCTATTTCTTTGGAATTTTCTATTTCGGGTCGGGTAGGAACGAAGCGGAACGATAATTTTTATTTTCTCTCTTTCTCGGCCTTTTCCAACCTGTTTTGGCTTGAAAGGATGCCATAATGCCATGATGGTATTTTTATTTTCTCTCTTTCACGTCATTTTACAACCTTTTTTGGCTTAAAATGAAGCCATAATAGGATTTTTTGAATTTTTTTGCAATTTTGTTGGAATTTTGAATTTCGCGTCGGGTAGGAACGAAACGTAATGGTAATTTTCATTTTCTCTCTTTCTCATCCTTTTCGAACCTATTTGTGCTTGAAATGAAGCCATTATGGCATTTTTTAAATTTTTGAATTTTTTTGCTATTTTTTAGGAATTTTCTATTCCGCGTCGGGCAGGAACGAGACGGAATGATACTTTTTATATTCTCTCTTTCCCGGCATTTTACATCCGATTTTGGCTTGAAATGAAGCCATTGTGGTATTTTTTAATTTTTTAATTTTTTTGCTATTTTGTTGGAGTTTTCAATTATGCGTCGGGCAGGAACGAAACGTAATGATAATTTTTATTTTCTCTCTTTCTCATCCTTTTCCAACCTATTTTCGCTTGAAATAAAGCCATAATGGTATTTTTTAGTTTTTCGAATTTTTTTATTTTTTTTTTGGAATTTTCTATTTCGCGTCGGGTAGGAACAAAACAGAACGATACTTTTTATATTCTCTCTTTCCCGACATTTTCCTTCCGATTTTGGATTGAAATGAAGCCATAGTGGTATTTTTTAATTTTTTGAATTTTTTTCTATTTTGTTGGAGTTTTCAATTATGCGTCGGGCAGGAACGAAACGTAACGATAATTTTTATTTTCTCTCTTTCTGATCCTTTTCCAACCTATTTTCTCTTGAAATGAAGCCATAATGGTATTTTTTAGTTTTTCGAATTTTTTTATTATTTTTTTGGAATTTTCTATTTCTCGTCGGGTAGGAACAAAACGGAACAATACTTTTTATATTTTCTCTTTCCCGGCATTTTCCATCCGATTTTGGCTTGATATGAAATAATAGTGGTATTTTTAAATTTTTTGAATTTGTTCGCTATTTTTTTGGAATTTTCAATTACGCGTCGTGCAGGAACGAAACGTAATGATAATTTTTATTTTCTCTCTTTCTCATCCTTTTCCAACCTATTTTCGTTTGAAATGAAGCCATAATGGTATCTTTTAGTTTTTCGAATTTTTTTATTATTTTTTTGGAATTTTCTATTTCGCGTCGGGTAGGAACAAAACAGAACGATACTTTTTATATTCTTTCTTTCCCGACATTTTCCTTCCGATTTTGGATTGAAATGAAGCCATAGTGGTATTTTTTAATTTTTTGAATTTTTTTGCCATTTTGTTGGAATTTTCAATTACGCGACCGGCAGGAACGAAACGTAATGATAATTTTATTTTCTCTCTTTCTCATCCTTTTCCAACCTATTTTCACTTGAAATGAAGCCATAATGGTATTTTTTAGCTTTTCGAATTTTTTTATTATTTTTTGGAATTTTCTATTTCGCGTCGGGTAGGTACGAAGCGGAACGATAATTTTTATTTTCTCTATTTCTCGGCCTTTTCCAACCTGTTTTGGCTTGAAAGGATGCCATAATGCCATGATGGTATTTTTATTTTCTCTCTTTCACGTCATTTTACAACCTTTTTTGGCTTAAAATGAAGCCATAATAGAATTTTTTAATTTTTTGAATTTTTTTGCTATTTTGTTGGAATTTTGAATTTCGCGTCGGGTAGGAACGAAACGTAATCGTAATTTTCATTTTCTCTCTTTCTCATCCTTTTCGAACCTATTTTTGCTTGAAATGAAGCCATAATGGCATTTTTTAAATTTTTGAATTTTTTTGCTATTTTTTTTGAATTTTCTGTTTCTCGTCGGGTAGGAACGAGACGGAATGATACCTTTTATATTCTCTCTTTCCCAGCATTTTCCATCCGATTTTGGCTTGAAATGAAGCCATTGTGGTATTTTTTAATTTTTTAATTTTTTTCTATTTTGTTGGAGTTTTCAATTATGCGTCGGGCAGGAACGAAACGTAACGATAATTTTTATTTTCTCTCTTTCTGATCCTTTTCCAACCTATTTTCTCTTGAAATGAAGCCATAATGGTATTTTTTAGTTTTTCGAATTTTTTTATTATTTTTTTGGAATTTTCTATTTCTCGTCGGGTAGGAACAAAACGGAACGATACTTTTTATATTCTCTCTTTCCCGGCATTTTCCATCCGATTTTGGCTTGATATGAAATAATAGTGGTATTTTTAAATTTTTTGAATTTGTTCTCTATTTTTTTGGAATTTTCAATTACGCGTCGTGCAGGAACTAAACGTAATGATAATTTTTATTTTCTCTCTTTCTCATCCTTTTCCAACCTATTTTCGTTTGAAATGAAGCCGTAATGGCATTTTTTAGTTTTTCGAATTTTTTTATTTTTTTTTTAGAATTTTCTATTTCGCATCGGGTAGGAACAAAACAGAACGATACTTTTTATATTCTGTCTTTCCCGACATTTTCCTTCCGATTTTGGATTGAAATGAAGCCATAGTGGTATTTTTTAATTTTTTTAATTTTTTTGCCATTTTGTTGGAATTTTCAATTACGCGACCGGCAGGAACGAAACGTAATGATAATTTTTATTTTCTCTCTTTCTCATCCTTTTCCAACCTATTTTCGCTTGAAATGAAGCCATAATGGTATTTTTTAGCTTTTCGAATTTTTTTATTATTTTTTTGGAATTTTCTATTTCGCGTCGGGTAGGAACGAAGCGGAACGATAATTTTTATTTCTCTATTTCTCGGCCTTTTCCAACCTGTTTTGGCTTGAAAGGATGCCATAATGCCATGATGGTATTTTTATTTTCTCTCTTTCACGTCATTTTACAACCTTTTTTGGCTTAAAATGAAGCCATCATAGAATTTTTTAATTTTTTCAATTTTGTTTCTATTTTGTTGGAATTTTGAATTTCGCGTCGGGTAGGAACGAAACGTAATGGTAATTTTCATTTTTCTCTTTCTCATCCTTTTCGAACCTATTTTTGCTTGAAATGAAGCCATAATGGCATTTTTTAAATTTTTGAATTTTTTTGCTTTTTTTTTGCAATTTTTTATTCTGCGTCGAGTAGGAACGAGACGGAATGATACTTTTTATATTCTCTCTTTCCCGGCATTTTCCATCGGATTTTGGCTTGATATGAAGCCCTAGTGGTATTTTTTAATTTTTTGAATTTTTTCGCTATTTTTTTGGAATTTTCAATTACGCGTCGTGCAGGAACGAAACATAATGATAATTTTTATTTTCTCTCTTTCTCATCCTTTTCCAACCTATTTTCGTTTGAAATGAAGCCATAATGGTATTTTTTTAGTTTTTCGAATTTTTTTATTATTTTTTTGGAATTTTCTATTTCGCGACGGGTAGGAACAAAACAGAACGATACTTTTTATATTCTTTCTTTCCCGACATTTTCCTTCCGATTTTGGATTGAAATGAAGCCATAGTGGTATTTTTTAATTTTTTGAATTTTTTTGCCATTTTGTTGGAATTTTCAATTACGCGACCGGCAGGAACGAAACGTAATGATAATTTTTATTTTCTCTCTTTCTCATCCTTTTCCAACCTATTTTCCCTTGAAATGAAGCCATAATGGTATTTTTTAGCATTTCGAATTTTTTTATTATTTTTTTGGAATTTTCTATTTCGCGTCTGGTAGGAACGAAGCGGAACGATAATTTTTATTTTCTCTATTTCTCGGCCTTTTCCAACCTGTTTTGGCTTGAAAGGATGCCATAATGCCATGATGGTATTTTTATTTTCTCTCTTTGACGTCATTTTACAACCTTTTTTGGCTTAAAATGAAGCCATAATAGAATTTTTTAATTTTTTGAATTTTTTTGCTATTTGTTTGAAGTTTGAATTTCGCGTCGGGTAGGAACGAAACGTAATGGTAATTTTCATTTTCTCTCTTTCTCATCCTTTTCGAACCTATTTTTGCTTGAAATGAAGCCATAATGGCATTTTTTAAATTTTTGAATTTTTTTGCTATTTTTTTGCAATTTTCTATTCCGCGTCGGGTAGGAACGAGACGGAATGATACTTTTTATATTCTCTCTTTCCCGGCATTTTCCATCCGATTTTGGCTTGAAATGAATTCATTGTGGTTTTTTTTTAATTTTTTGAATTTTTTTGCTATTTTGTTGGAGTTTTAAATTATGCGTCGGGCAGGAACGAAACGTAATGATAATTTTTATTTTCTCTCTTTCTCATCCTTTTCCAACCTATTTTCGTTTGAAATGTAGCCATAATGGTATTTTTTAGTTTTTCGAACTTTTTTATTATTTTTTTGGAATTTTCTATTTCTCGTCGGGTAGGAACAAAACAGAACGATACTTTTTATATTGAATTCTCTTTCCCGGCATTTTCCATCCGATTTTGGCTTGATATGAAGCCATAGTGGTATTTTTTAATTTTTTGAATTTTTTTGCCATTTTGTTGGAATTTTCAATTACGCGACCGGCAGGAACGAAACGTAATGATAATTTTTATTTTCTCTCTTTCTCATCCTTTTCCAACCTATTTTCGCTTGAAATGAAGCCATAATGGTATTTTTTAGCTTTTCGAATTTTTTTATTATTTTTTTGGAATTTTCTATTTCGCGTCGGGTAGGAACAAAACAGAACGATACTTTTTATATTCTTTCTTTCCCGACATTTTCCTTCCGATTTTGGATTGAAATGAAGCCATAGTGGTATTTTTTAATTTTTTGAATTTTTTTGCCATTTTGTTGGAATTTTCAATTACGCGACCGGCAGGAACGAAACGTACTGATAATTCTTATTTTCTCTCTTTCTCAACCTTTTCCAACCTATTTTCGCTTGAAATGAAGCCATAATGGTATTTTTTAGCTTTTCGAATTTTTTTATTATTTTTTTGGAATTTTCTATTTCGCGTCGGGTAGGAACAAAACAGAACAATACTTTTTATATACTCTCTTTCACGGCATTTTACAACCTATTTTGGCTTAAATTGAAGCCATAATGATATTTTTTAATTTTTTGAATTTTTTTGCTATTTTGTTGGAATTTTCAATTACGCGACTGGCAGGAACGAAACGTAAGGATAATTTTTATTTTCTCTCTTTCTCATCCTTTTCCAACCTATTTTCGTTTGAAATGACGCCATAATGGTATTTTTTAGCTTTTCGAATTTTTTTATTATTTTTTTGGAATTTTCTCTTTCGCGACGGGTAGGAACGAAACGGAACGATACTTTTTATATTCTCTCTTTCTCGGCATTTTCCAACCTATTTTGGCTTGAAATGAATGCATAGTGGTATATTTTAATTTTTTTAACTTTATTGCTATTTTTTGGGAATTTTAAATTACACGTCGGGTAGGAATTAAACGTAACGATAATTTTTATTTTGTCTCTTTCTCCTCCTTTTCCAACCTCTTTTTGGCTCGAAATGAAGCCATAATGGTATTTTTTTAATTATTTGCTATTTCTTTGGAATTTTCTATTTCGGGTCGGGTAGGAACGAAGCGGAACGATAATTTTTATTTTCTCTCTTTCTCGGCCTTTTCCAACCTGTTTTGGCTTGAAAGGATGCCATAATGCCATGATGGTATTTTTATTTTCTCTCTTTCACGTCATTTTACAACCTTTTTTGGCTTAAAATGAAGCCATAATAGGATTTTTTGAATTTTTTTGCAATTTTGTTGGAATTTTGAATTTCGCGTCGGGTAGGAACGAAACGTAATGGTAATTTTCATTTTCTCTCTTTCTCATCCTTTTCGAACCTATTTGTGCTTGAAATGAAGCCATTATGGCATTTTTTAAATTTTTGAATTTTTTTGCTATTTTTTAGGAATTTTCTATTCCGCGTCGGGCAGGAACGAGACGGAATGATACTTTTATATTCTCTCTTTCCCGGCATTTTACATCCGATTTTGGCTTGAAATGAAGCCATTGTGGTATTTTTTAATTTTTTGAATTTTTTGCTATTTTGTTGGAGTTTTCAATTATGCGTCGGGCAGGAACGAAACGTAATGATAATTTTTATTTTCTCTCTTTCTCATCCTTTTCCAACCTATTTTCGCTTGAAATAAAGCCATAATGGTATTTTTTAGTTTTTCGAATTTTTTTATTTTTTTTTGGAATTTTCTATTTCGCGTCGGGTAGGAACAAAACAGAACGATACTTTTTATATTCTCTCTTTCCCGACATTTTCCTTCCGATTTTGGATTGAAATGAAGCCATAGTGGTATTTTTTAATTTTTTGAATTTTTTCTATTTTGTTGGAGTTTTCAATTATGCGTCGGGCAGGAACGAAACGTAACTGATAATTTTTATTTTCTCTCTTTCTGATCCTTTTCCAACCTATTTTCTCTTGAAATGAAGCCATAATGGTATTTTTTAGTTTTTCGAATTTTTTTATTATTTTTTTGGAATTTTCTATTTCTCGTCGGGTAGGAACAAAACGGAACAATACTTTTTATATTTCTCTCTTTCCCGGCATTTTCCATCCGATTTTGGCTTGATATGAAATCATAGTGGTATTTTTAATTTTTTGAATTTGTTCGCTATTTTTTTGGAATTTTCAATTACGCGTCGTGCAGGAACGAAACGTAATGATAATTTTTATTTTCTCTCTTTCTCATCCTTTTCCAACCTATTTTCGTTTGAAATGAAGCCATAATGGTATTTTTTAGTTTTTCGAATTTTTTTATTATTTTTTTGGAATTTTCTATTTCGCATCGGGTAGGAATCAAAACAGAACGATACTTTTTATATTCTGTCTTTCCCGACATTTTCCTTCCGATTTTGGATTGAAATGAAGCCATAGTGGTATTTTTTAATTTTTTGAATTTTTTTGCCATTTTGTTGGAATTTTCAATTACGCGACCGGCAGGAACGAAACGTAATGATAATTTTTATTTTCTCTCTTTCTCATCCTTTACCAACCTATTTTCGCTTGAAATGAAGCCATAATGGTATTTTTTAGCTTTTCGAATTTTTTTATTATTTTTTGGAATTTTCTATTTCGCGTCGGGTAGGAACGAAGCGGAACGATAATTTTTATTTTCTCTATTTCTCGGCCTTTTCCAACCTGTTTTGGCTTGAAAGGATGCCATAATGCCATGATGGTATTTTTATTTTCTCTCTTTCACGTCATTTTACAACCTTTTTTGGCTTAAAATGAAGCCATCATAGAATTTTTTAATTTTTTCAATTTTGTTGCTATTTTGTTGGAATTTTGAATTTCGCGTCGGGTAGGAACGAAACGTAATGGTAATTTTCATTTTCTCTCTTTCTCATCCTTTTCGAACCTATTTTTGCTTGAAATGAAGCCATAATGGCATTTTTTAAATTTTTTAATTTTTTTGCTTTTTTTTTGCAATTTTTTATTCTGCGTCGGGTAGGAACGAGACGGAATGATACTTTTTATATTCTCTCTTTCCCGGCATTTTCCATCCGATTTTGGCTTGAAATGAATCCATTGTGGTTTTTTTTAATTTTTTGAATTTTTTTGCTATTTTGTTGGAGTTTTAAATTATGCGTCGGGCAGGAACGAAACGTAATGATAATTTTTATTTTCTCTCTTTCTCATCCTTTTCCAACCTATTTTCGCTTGAAATGAAGCCATAATGGTATTTTTTAGTTTTTCGAACTTTTTTATTATTTTTTTGGAATTTTCTATTTCTCGTCGGGTAGGAACAAAACAGAACGATACTTTTTATATTGAATTCACTTTCCCGGCATTTTCCATCCGATTTTGGCTTGATATGAAGCCCTAGTGGTATTTTTTAATTTTTGAATTTTTTCCCTATTTTTTTGGAATTTTCAATTACGCGTCGTGCAGGAACGAAACGAAATGATAATTTTTATTTTCTCTCTTTCTCATCCTTTAACAACCTATTTTCGCTTGAAATGAAGCCATAATGGTATTTTTTAGTTTTTCGAATTTTTTTATTTTTTTTTTGGAATTTTCTATTTCGCATCGGGTAGGATCAAAACAGAACGATACTTTTTATATTCTGTCTTTCCCGACATTTTCCTTCCGATTTTGGATTGAAATGAAGCCATAGTGGTATTTTTTAATTTTTTGAATTTTTTTGCCATTTTGTTGGAATTTTCAATTACGCGACCGGCAGGAACGAAACGTACTGATAATTCTTATTTTCTCTCTTTCTCAACCTTTTCCAACCTATTTTCGCTTGAAATGAAGCCATAATGGTATTTTTTAGTTTTTCGAATTTTTTTATTTTTTTTTGGGAATTTTCTATTTCGCATCGGGTAGGAACAAAACAGAACGATACTTTTTATATTCTGTCTTTCCCGACATTTTCCTTCCGATTTTGGATTGAAATGAAGCCATAGTGGTATTTTTTAATTTTTTGAATTTTTTTGCCATTTTGTTGGAATTTTCAATTACGCGACCGGCAGGAACGAAACGTAATGATAATTTTTATTTTCTCTCTTTCTCATCCTTTTCCAACCTATTTTCGCTTGAAATGAAGCCATAATGGTATTTTTTAGCTTTTCGAATTTTTTTATTATTTTTTTGGAATTTTCTATTTCGCGTCGGGTAGGAACGAAGCGGAACGATAATTTTTATTTTCTCTATTTCTCGGCCTTTTCCAACCTGTTTTGGCTTGAAAGGATGCCATAATGCCATGATGGTATTTTTATTTTCTCTCTTTCACGTCATTTTACAACCTTTTTTGGCTTAAAATGAAGCCATCATAGAATTTTTAATTTTTTCAATTTTGTTGCTATTTTGTTGGAATTTTGAATTTCGCGTCGGGTAGGAACGAAACGTAATGGTAATTTCATTTTCTCTCTTTCTCATCCTTTTCGAACCTATTTT
>JAXUIC010000697.1:0-19080 GCA_035136125.1 Quercus rubra
GATGCTTCAAGCCATCCCCAACGTGACCGTCAGTCAGCCCCAGTGATGCCACAATCCTTGGTTCAACACATGCATTCTATGGCAGCCGCAATGGCGGAGTTAACACGACGGAATCAAGAATTGATCAGGGAGATTAATTCCAAGAAACAACACCGTGAAGGGAATGCTGAAGGTCAGGCCCAAAGTCAGGAAGATGGGGGAGATGCTGAACCAGAAAGCCAATCAAGGGGTACCACATCTAGAAGGGTGCCACAACTGGAAAAGGAGATGGATCAAATGAGAAAGGTTATGGCTGAGATGAGGGAAAATATGAGGAGGACGAACTCGGTGGAAGAGCTAGTCCACCGCACAGATTCTCCTTTCACAGCTTCCGTCAACTGACACCCTCTGCCCCCGAAGTTCAAAATGCCTTCACTGGATTCGTACGATGGAGCACGCGATCCCTTTGATCATATTGCAACATTCAAGACCACCATGCACCTTCAGGGAGTCCCGGACGAGATTATGTGTAGGGCCTTCCCTACCACTCTCAAAGGGCCAGCACGGGTGTGGTTCAGCAAAATACCCCTAATACAGTAAGTTCTTTTGAAGAGCTGAGTAAGTTGTTTGTCAACAACTTTATTGGAGGGCAGAGGCACAAACGTTCCTCGTCCAGCCTGCTAACAATAGAGCAAGGTGAAAATGAAAGCCTGCGCTCCTTCATCACTCGGTTTAACAGGGAAGCCTGGACCGTGGACGAGGTTGATGACAAGTTGCTCTTAGCGGCCTTCCACAACGGGGTTAATTCTGATTTATTTATCCACAAGCTATATGAGAAGGAGCCTCAATCCATGGCCGAACTCGTCCATTCGGCTCAAAACTTCATGAATGTAGAAGACACCATTATAGCCAAAAAGAGGAAGAAAGCTGAGAAGATGGAAACCAATCCTGCACGACACTCTGAACAAGGTCCTCGTCCAAAGAAGGGACGAACGAAAGATAAGAGAGACAGGGATAGTAGGAAGGCAGGCCCCCCAACCAGGAATCAGGATTATACGCCCTTAAATGTCCCGCTTGATCAGGTGCTCATGCAGATCAAAGACGATCCATCCCTGAAGTGGCCAGGGAAGATGAAAGGAGACCCTAATAAGTGCAATAAGAACAAATATTGTCGCTTCCATAGGGACCATGGGCATGACACGGATGAATGTTTTGACTTGAAACAGCAGATTGAGAATCTTATCAGACAAGGAAAATTGAGACATTTCGTTGGAAGGGACCACAAAGATGAGAAGCTGAAGGCAAAGATGGAAGAGTCGTCAAGACCCCCGTTAGGAGAAATAAGGGTCATCGTCGGAGGAACCTCAGCCGGACAAACTTCCAAATCAAAGAAGACGTATCTTAAAGTGGTACAGAATGTTCAGCTATCTGGACGATCCATAAGGACGATAGGAGTTGACGAGCCAACCATTGGCTTCAGTGATGAGGAAGCTGAGAGAATCCACCACCCACATGACGATGCAATCGTCATCACCTTACTCATTGTAGGTTACACAACTAGAAGGGTGTTGGTGGATAATGGGAGCTCAGCGGATATATTGTATTATCCAGCCTTCCAGCAAATGAGACTTGGACGAGACATGCTTCGTCCAACATGTTCACCGTTAATAGGATTCGGAGGAATGAAGGTACAACCTATAGGCACCGTTACGCTGCCTGTAGTGGTGGGGTCATACCCACAGCAAATAACCAAGTCAGTCAACTTCATCGTGGTGGATTGTTCGTCCTCATACAATGCTATTATTGGAAGACCAACCCTAAACAGTTGGAAGGCGGTAACATCTACCTACCATCTATCAGTCAAATTCCCTACGGAGTATGGGATAGGGCAAGTACAAGGAGATCAGTTGGCAGCAAGAGAATGTTACTTAGCCATGATGGCCTTAGACGAGCAGGTGCAGATGATGAGCATTGAAGAAAGAAGATTTGTGGCTGAACCTACTGAGGTATTGGAAGACGTTCCACTGGAAGAGGGTAACCCCGAGAAGTTCACCAGAATTGGAACAAGTATGAAGGAGGAGACGAAGCAAGAGCTCGTCCAGTTCTTAAGAGAGAACGTTGATGTCTTTGCATGGAGTCATGAAGACATGCCGAGTATTGATCCAAGTATTATCACTCACCGTTTGAATGTGTACCCGTCTTCCAAGCCAGTCCGTCAAAAGAAGAGAGTCTTTGCTCCTGAGAGAGACAACGCTATTAAGGAAGAGGTCCAGAAGTTAACCACAGCGCAATTTATTCGAGAGGTTTATTATCCAGATTGGTTAGCCAATGTAGTGATGGTCAAGAAGGCAAATGGCAAATGGAGAATATGTGTAGATTTCACCGATTTAAACAAAGCTTGCCCCAAGGATAGCTATCCTTTGCCACGCATTGACCAACTGGTAGACTCAACAGCAGGACATCAGTTGCTAAGCTTCATGGACGCCTTCTCAGGGTACAATCAAATAAAGATGGACGAGGCAGATCAAGAGAAAACATCCTTCGTCACCAGTCAAGGATTGTTCTGCTACAAGGTGATGCCCTTCGGATTAAAGAATGCAGGCGCAACTTATCAGAGGTTGGTTAATCAAATGTTCCGTCCACAAATAGGACGGAATGTAGAGGTGTATGTTGATGACATGCTGGTCAAGAGCCTGGACGAGAAGAAGCACCTGGACGACCTGAAGGAAACCTTTGATACGCTTAGACGACATCAGATGAAGCTGAATCCAAACAAGTGTGCATTCGGAGTCTCCTCAGGGAAATTTCTCGGATTCATGGTTTTACAAAGGGGAATTGAAGCAAATCCGGATAAAATCCGAGCAATATTGGACATGGAACCTCCAAAGAACATCAAGGAAGTCCAGTCTTTAACAGGACGAGTTGCAGCACTGAACAGGTTTGTCTCTAAAGCTACAGATAAATGCTTACCCTTCTTTAAAATTCTTAGGAAGGCGTTCGAGTGGACGGACCAGTGCCAGAAGGCCTTCCAGGACCTTAAGGTCTACCTTACCACAGCTCCGCTGCTAAGTCCATCTACACTAGGTGAGAATTTATACCTATACTTAGCAGTATCTCCGCATGCGGTGAGCTCAGCGTTGGTCAGGGAGTCAGGGAAAGTGCAGAAGCCTGTATACTATACAAGCCGGGCACTGAGGGGAGCAGAAAGACGATATCCGTTAATGGAGAAACTGGCTTTTGCCTTAATAACGGCTTCCAGGAAGTTAAGGCATTACTTCCAAGCTCATGTAATTGTTGTTATGACCGATCATCCACTCAGGAAAGCAATGAACAAGATGGAAGCTGCAGGACGACTGATTCAATGGGCTATCGAACTTAGTGAATTCGATATCAGGTATCAACCAAGAAATGCAATAAAAGCTCAGGCTCTAGCAGATTTCATTGCAGAGTTTACCCCAAGCTATGACGACTTGGACGAGCTTGAAGGTAACAAAACATGGGTCGTCCAGGTGGATGGGTCGTCTACGCTACATGCCGGTGGAATCGGAGTTGTTCTGAAATCCCAGAAGCGGATAAGTTGAGGTACAAGGTTCGTCTGCATTACCAAACAACCAACAATGAAGCCGAATATGAAGCCCTCCTAAAAGGGCTAGAATTGGCTAAGTCCTTAGGGGTGGAGTCAGTAGTCGTCCGAGGAGATTCTCAGTTGGTCATGGGTCAGGTGAATGGGACATATGAAGCTAAAGAAGAGCGGATGAAGAGATATCTTAATAAGGTGAGACGCCTTACCAAGAAATTCAGTGAAGTTCATTTCGTCCAAGTTCCAAGGGAAGAGAATGTGGAAGCAGATACTTTAGCAAAAGAGGCCTCAGTGAATGAGTTAATGGACGAGTACGAGGAAGTCCAGTACATGCCCAGTATAGATCTTCCAGAAGTACAACAGATAGGGAGCGAAGGAAATTGGATGACCCCAATAATTGACTACTTAAAGGAAGGGAAGCTCCCACAAGGAAGTGATGAAGCCCGTAAACTAAGGATCAAATCAGCCAGGTATGTCCTGATAGACGAGGTATTATACAAGAGGGGTTTTTCCCAACCTTACCTAAGGTGTTTAGCCCCGAACGAAGCGAATTATCTACTGAGAGAAGTCCACGAAGGAGCGTGTGGCAACCATTCCGGAGCTAGATCACTCGTACACAAGGTCGTCCGTGCAGGGTATTACTGGCCAACCATACAAGCTGATGCTAAAGCTTATGTTAAAGTCTGTGATCAATGTCAGCGATTCAGCAACGTCCCTAGACAACCATCAGAATACCTTACCCCAATGATGGCCCCATGGCCCTTTGCACAGTGGGGGTTGGATATCTTAGGGCCCTTTCCAACAGGAACCAGACAAATGAAGTTTTTGGTAGTAGGGATCAATTATTTCACCAAGTGGGTAGAAGCTGAAGCCTTGGCGAAAATCACACAACAAAATGTTAAGAACTTCGTCTGGAAGAGTATCGTATGCAGGTACGGAGTACCAAGGGTGCTAGTTTCCGACAATGGACGACAATTTGACAACACACCTTTCAGAGATTTTTGTGAACAGCTTGGAATCAACAACCATTACTCCTCACCCTCCCACCCACAAGCCAATGGACAGGTAGAAGTAGCAAACCGATCATTGCTGAAAATAATCAAGACTCGGCTTGAGGGGGCAAAGGGAATATGGCCAGACGAGCTACCTGGAGTTCTATGGGCTTACAGGACGACTGTGAGGACCCCCACAGGGGAAACTCCCTTCAAGCTGGCCTATGGAAGTGAAGCAGTCATACCTGCGGAAGTGCTTATGGCTAACCACAGGGTGATGAAGTATCAGGACGAGGAGAATGAAGAACAACTCCGTCTCAATCTTGATCTTATTGATGAGGTGAGAATGGACGCAGAACAGAGAACAGCAAGATACAAAAGCCTCATGACTAGGCAATATAATGCAATGGTGAAGCCCAGATGCTTCAACGTTGGAGACCTCGTCCTTAAAAGGGTCTCCTTGACAACCAGAAACCCAGCTCATGGAAAGCTGGGGCCTAATTGGGAAGGACCTTACAGGGTGATTAACTTCAAAAGGCAGGGATCGTACTATTTGGAAGCCCTTGATGGACGAAAGCTGGAACACCCTTGGAATGTCGAGCATTTAAGGAGGTACTACCAATAAGTCACCCTGGACGGATGTCACTCTGGACGATACTTATGGACGAAGTGGTTATGTTTCTCTTGTGTGTTTGTGTTTGCTCATTAATAGTGTTTTAAATAAGTCCTTAAATGGACGCATTAGTTTCTGACTATTGCACTCTTTTAGGACGAAGTTGGGATGGACGAAGTTATATACTTAAGTTTGTGTAAGTTGTTTTTAATTCCCTAAGGCACCAGCTTTTAAGCATGTGCCATGTTTGTGGACGATGTTTGTGTACGCACATCTAGTATGAATTTTCAGTGTATCTTATGTTGTGAAAATTTCGTGAAAGTCTTAGTGTGTGATTTTATTCAAACTAATCTGTGAAAAGGCAAGGGCCAAAGACGAATAAAACCTCTGGACGCAGGGGTGTAACGTCAGTAAGCCTTCCTTAAAATAAGGATGAAGGTACATCCGTCTAAGCGCTTGACGAGATAAAACCTTAACTACATTCGTCTAAGCACATAGACGAGTCAAAGTACTCATGTATACACATTAGAGCATATTGCCAGCCAAACAATCCAATCCTTGGACGAGCAAAATACTGGCAACATCTCACTCAAGGCTGCTAAAAAAGCCCGTCCAACACATGGACGAAAGCTAAGTCAATTCTCTGGACGAATAAGGCTAGCAAAATAAATACCATACAAAAGAATGGGAAAATATTGAACATGTAAGATTGTTCCAACATGGACGATGTAAGCAAAAATTCGTTCATATAATTAAAGACGAAAATAGTCTTGCAAAAACACATGATTTAACACTTAATGAAAACAGATATTCATTTATAAAAATTAAGGGTAGACGACCATCGTCCAAAAACCCTTGGTTATGAAATGCCAATAAAGGCAAATGTATACCTCGTCCATAAACTTGGACGAAGAAATTGTACTTGAATTAACTTAAAAAAAAAAAAAAAAAACATGTAAAGCCCAAAACAGCGGGCATTCCCAAAAAGAAAAAAAAAAAAAAGATACAGAAATTTCAAAGACGAATAGATTTTCTACGGTGCGTCCTTAGCGATGTTCCGTCCAGACTGGGGCACGTCCCTGCTGACAACAGTGGCGTCTTGGGTCACTTCATTAGAAGCGTCGTCCACCACGTTGATATCTTCAGAGCTTGTAGGAAAAAGAGAACTCTCAGCAGCAAGAGGAAGTTTCAGAGAGTCAAAGTCTAAATCAGGGAAGGCTTCCTTGGCATCAGCACGGAAGTCCTCGAAGCCAGCTGCGTAATGACTATCTAGACGGTTCTTGTACTCGTCAGACTTCTTAAAAGCTGCCACGGCTTCTTCACGGGCTTTCTCCAAGGACGAGCTAAACCCTAAGACTTGACCCTCCAGATGAGCGATGCGAGTTTCCTTCTCCACGCAGTCTGCCTTGAGTTCTTCAACTTCATTCTTTAGCTTCGTCTCTGCCCCATATAGACGGTTAAGATCCTCAGTCAGTCTAATCACCTCCCCCTTCTTCAGCAGAATTTCCTTGTTCAGCTCCTTGTTCTTCTCTCTAATCGTCTTAGCCTCTTCGCTTAACTCCTTAGCCTGGGTGGACGCCGTGTAGAACTTGGACATGGCCTACATTTAGACGATAAGAAGTTAGAAATATTAGATAAAATTAAGGAATGAAGTAAAAATGAGTGGAGTTTATATACCTTAAAAAGGTCATGAATGGCAGATCGTTCAAAGTCTTTCACTGACATGTTGTAACATGAATTTACTTCATTGTCAGTGATTATCCCCTTGAACGTCCTCCACGCATAGCCTTCGTCTAGCACCAGGTTAGGAGGCTCCTTAGACGGCTCAGAAGGATGAGTTCTACGTGAAGTTTTAGCTGGAGGGGGAGGATCAGTCTGGACGGGAAGGATGGTCTGGACGGGCACCACGTTGATAACTGGTTCGTCCAGGTCTACCGTCTGGGAGGTAAACTTGGGAACTTTTGGAGGATTTTTGCTAGGTTTTGGCTTCTTAGAACCTCGACGACTTGGAAGGTCGTCAAGGTTCACAGAACTTGAAATGGTTTTCCTCTTCCCTGTCTAGGAGGAAGGCTTCTGGACGACAGGAGTGGTGGTGTCCTGGACTTGGACGTCCTCATCACCACTAGTAACAGCCTTCTCCTTATTTTCCTTCATAGTAGCTATTCCTATGACAAAGAAAACAAACTCAGGGTTTAATAAAAAAAAAAAAAAAAAAAGAGGAGTGGACGACACTTACTTCGTCGAGTGGTCTGTTCGTGCACAAGATTCTCTGAAGTGGGTATAGGGCCAAGTCCCCAAGCGGCTAGACGACTAAAAGTCACTAGGCCGTGGAAGGACTTATCAGAGAAGGAACGTACTTGGTCGATACGGTCTAAATAAAATTTGTCCAAATGAGGACGGACGACAGCTGCATCAATACAAAAAAGAGAAGGATTAGACGAATAAGTAAAAGTAGAACCATTAAAAAAAAAAAGAAGTATGAATTTTTCTGGAGGAAATACTTACCCTCAGGACGGAGACGACCTAGGGGATTGGTAAAAGGAGGGAAGGGAGCACTATTCACATCTACTGGATCCCCAGCCCAGTCTCCAGAAATAATAAAAAATTCAGTCTTCCAAAGCCTGTCAGAAGAACTACGGCCCGTTATAAGACTAAAATGGGGGCCCCTAGACGAGAACTGGTAAAAACCAGCAGATTTCTTTATCTCTGAGGGCTTATAACAGTAAAGGAATTCGTCCACTGTGAGAAGGGCTCTACAAAAGGAATTCAAGGGAAACCTAAGACCTGCTAGAAGATATGATGTATATACACCTAAACCAGAAGAAGGGGAACAACACCATTCCCCCTTATTAGGAAGACGAGGCTTAAATTCCTTAGGAATCTGGTATCTATCTACAAGAGTTTTTAACTTAAGTTCGTCTAAAGTGGACGCAACTTCAGGAGCACAACTATAGATTACATTCTCTCCTTCCTCCTCCTCCTCTACTTCTGGAAGAGGGCTAGGTGGTCTTCTGGACGAGCTGGCCCCCGTCCTAGAAGCCGTCCTACGTTGCATTTCCTGGATTTCCTCTAAAGAAAAACCAGGAACCCCAGACGAATAATGCTCGTCTGAGGAACTGCTGCCACTACCACTAGTACTACCCTCACCACTCTCATAACTACCTCCACTTCCAGATGAGACGTCCGGATACTCGTCTATCTCTCTTTCTAGACTACTACTAGACCTAGACATAATGTTTGGAAAAAGGATTAAGGCGAAAACCTAGGAAGAGAAGAGGAAATACCTGACGAGACTAGAAGACGAAGACTAGACGAGGCTCTTGGACGATATGGCACAGGAGAGATTATGAGAAAGGTGAAGGGCAAGAGAGAGAATGCATTATATATATAGGGCCCAGAAGTAGGGACAACGAAGCGACGCCCTCCAGTCAGCGAGTGACACGTGGCGATGCTGCCAGCAAACTCAATCGACGCAGCAATACGGAACGACGCGCACCAATCAAGGATTGACACGTGGCATTTATTTTGGAAAAATAAAAGGACACAAAAAGTCAATCAATGACTTTGTAACACGTGGCTCACAAAGACCTATGCGGATAAGCTCAAAATTACACCGATATCCTGGACGACCCTTTGAACGAAGGGGCAACTGATAGGATAGCGAAAAATTGATACATCTCCAATTCGTCCAAAGGGATCGTCCGTGACCAGGAGTAGACAATGCCAAGAATCATTGGCGAGATCCTCCTTGGACGATACTAAGATCGTCCGTGGGAATTGCCTAGACTACAGTGAAGCCGTCCATGGACGTTGTCCATGGACGATGACGAGGAAGGGACGATTCCATCGTCCATACAACGGACGGACGAACATGCAACACTTGGAAAATCTGACATGTTGGGACAGTTGATCTCCAGTAGCGGTTTCTAGCCGTTGAGGAAGTTATCTCCGAACTCTTTGGTTTCCGCGAACCTTGGGGGAAGTTATTGAAGAAATAACCGCCCCAATGTCCCTATATAAAGGACCGGTTTGAACAAGACAAGGGTAAGAAAAATCTCTGAACACTAAACTCCAAAATCAAGTTAGAATTCCATCCCTGTGAGACTAACTTAACCATCGGAGGGTGTTTGGTCGGTTCACTCCGACCCTCTTTCTGATTTGATATTTGTTTTGTAGGCCTTCCGCCACCATCTGTAGTCCACCGAAGTCGAAGCATTTAACCTACTGATCCTGTGAAGTATCAGTAATTATTCATGTGCATCACACGAGTGAGCGACTAGTATATATATATATATATATATATTAATAGGTAAAAACTTAGAGAAAATCTAATTAAATTCTACAATTGAAATCCAATTTTGAGCCATGTGTCCTAAATTATTTATTTTTAGAGAGAGTTTTATTCCTTAATTTTGGAGTCAAATGTGGGATTACATCATAAATATCCATCAAAGTGAGTTATTGCGTACAAAAACCAAAGAGTTTAAAATTAATGAACATAATTTTTTGGAGTCAAATGTGGGACTACATCATAAATATCCATCAAAGTGAGTTATTGCGTACAAAAACCAAAGAGTTTAAAATTAATAAACATAATTTTTTTTTTAAATTTTAAAAATGGACAATTTACATTTTTTACTTAATAATATTCTTACAAGACTTTTTAAAGAGTTAAAAAAAATATATGGGAATAACTATCAATAATATTTAAATTATATTTGTAAAAATTATACTATGCATCTTAATTATATCCATGCATATGCATGGGGTTACAAACTAGCATATATTAATAGCCAAAACTTATAGAAAATCCAATTATATTTTAATTGGATTCTCAATTTTGAGCCACATGTCACCTTTAATTTTTAATTTTGTGCAAAGTGAATTATTAAGTGTAAAAATCAAAGAGTCCAAATACAATTATATTCTAAATTGAATTTTAAAGAGTCCAATTTTCCGTCACATGTCCATCTAAGTTTTAAATTTTTATGGCAAGTGAATTATTGAGTGCAAAAATCAAAGAGTCTAAAATTAATTAATTATATATATATATATATATATATATATAGGTGAAACTACAATGTTTGTCCCTCAAGTTTACCCTTAGAGCAAAATTGATCCCTTAAGTTTCAACTGAGCATAGTTAGTCCTTCAAGTTTAAAATATGAGTTGTATTAGGCCTTTTATTAACTGCTGTTAGTGTTGTTACTTACATGGCTAACAGAATAATAACTTAACATTTATCATAAGATATCATAAGATAATATCCGGAGACTTTTATGTCATAGGCTTTAATCCCATTTCCCTCAATGAACACACAATTTACTTGCTCTCCACTCAAACAATTGATTATGGATCCATTTTATAATTTGTAAGTACTTCCATTTGAGAGCAACTACCTCATGACATTATGTCTCTAACAAATATGTCAAGACCTACCATAACTTTGTGCACTACCAAAACAATAATTGGTAATCAAACATTTAGAAATAGGTGGCACATTTCTCATGACATTGCTTTGTAGCTTGAACAAAGCCCCCCTTTAACAAGCCTACACATGAGTCTTGGTCCTATCACTGTCTTATTAAGAAGACACCCTCACCGAACTATGTCTCTTTCTCTCTCTCTTTGACTCAAATGCTAATGCACAAAAAATTCTCTCTTTGAGAGTTTCTCAAAAGTTGTTTTTCATTAATACGAGACTAAATATATACGTTATTAAACAAACACACTGTTTTAGAAATAACTGCTATATATATATTTATTGACTCAAAAAAAAAATATTATTATTATTTTGATAAGAGGACATAGTCCATACATGCCTAAAGTCCAACCTATTAGCATATAAACTCGCATTCTTTATCGTTTTCTATGTGTTATTGATTATAAAGAAACCATACCGGCACTGTTATAGGTTCAACACCATTTCTCTATAGCCGTCTCTCCCTTATATGAGCGAAGTCACTCCTAAGTCCCAGTACAAGTCAAACAAGCCTCCTTTTATAATCACAGTTGCTGACTTGAGTCTTTTCTTTACAAGACCAAAACTGAAGTGGCCCAAATACAACTCCTTGTTTGTGTTTCGGTGAAGTAATTGGAAGGCCCACAACAAATGTTCAATTAATGCAATGTTTGGAAGTTTGGAGGAAGAGGGAGTAGAGGGGAAGAGAGTAGCGGGGAGAAGAGTAGAGGGGAATAATTATCCTCAGTGGCGGAGCCAGGATTTCAATTTGGGGGGGAGGCAAGATTAAAAGAGAAAAGATTGAAAGCAAAATTATTCTAAAAAATCGCAATTCAATATTAACAACAAATAAATAAGCAATTATATGCTAATGTAATTGTCATTTGTCACACACAATCTAATACAAATATAAACTTTAATTTATTTATTTTTGTTAGTTTAATTGACTCAAATGCCCTCAATGTAAATAGTTAATTAATGATAATCAAATTGAGAAATTAACTTGAATGCATACATTTTAATCATATAATTTGATTATTTCTTCAAAGAAATTGAAAAAATAAATCAATACAAAGGTGTTAAGAATATAGCAATATGCCTACAAAGTTGTGTACGTGTCTCATTGTCAGGATTGCTTTTAAAAAACTAAGTAAAATTCAATTTTCTTCTTTAATTCTTCTAAGTAGTTAAAATTTTGGATTATAACAAAAATTCAAAATTTGAAATTGCAAAGAGAAGGAAGAGAAAGATTAGTAGATGCTCTAAGGTTTCCTTTAACAGTTAGTCTAGAGTCACATTTTTTTTTTCTTTTCACAATCATTGAGTTGACAATTTGTAAATGTAGACAATAAAATAATGTCAATGATAAACCAAAATGAAAATAAATAACATCTTAAAAGTTGTGGAATTTGTTGTGAAAAATATTTTGTTTATTAGCATTGCTTGCATTTTAGTAGTGTAATTCTACTAACGTGTATAAAGGCATGGGAGAGTTTTTTAATTTTTTTAAAAATTTGTGGGATTGGCGCCTGCTATTCAATCTTGATTCTAGAGTCCATGACTTACCATGAGGAGAATACTAGTTTTTTGCTTTTGAGAAGCTTTTTGTCAGTGGATGGTGCAAACTACTTTCAACTATAATAAGAGTATACTATACATGATTTTTTTGGCGAGCTCAGGGGGGGGCAACTGCCCCCTCTCGCCCCCCCTTGGCTCTGCCCCTGATTATCCTCCACCTTACTTGGAAGTTTTTAAAATTAAGTAAAAAGAAGGGGAATAATTAGTATTTTCATAATTTATAATTTTGTTAATATGGTATAGGTAAATTTGATAATTCACTTGGTTAAGCATTTCTATGCTCTACTCTCTTTCCAAATCTCTTCATTTTAAGGGAATTAAAAATGAGGGGTTAGAAGTAATTAAAACCCCTCAAATCTCTCCCCCTTTTCCCTTAGAAAACATCCAAACAAGGTGGTTTAACTTACTCTCTTTCCCTTTACTCTACTTTCCTCAACTCTCCATCCACCCAAACTAGCTATAAGAGTTTTAAGACCTCAAACCACTTGTACAACTCTTATGAATCCCATGAAAATAAGAGTTTCAACTCATATTTTCTATCATTTCCAATGTGGGACTCAAGGATTTTCAATTTTTTCACCACTTATAATAACATCTTCAAGTGAACATAGAAAGTATCAATTTCTTATTCACTTCATGCTATTTTTCCAACATACAACTCTTATGAATCCCATGAAATTTATTTCAGTTCTTTTTTCTTTTTGGTTCTTTTCCAACATCCACGTGAATCGTTCTTCAATGGGTTTTCTACTTTCACTCTTCCACAAATTCCTGTTAGTATTTAAAGCCTTTATCACTGATTAAACAAAGATTATTTATAATCAATCACAAGATAGCATAAGAATAAGGCTGAATATGCAAATATTAGAGTATTTCATGCACTTCATATCCAAAAACTGATCCAATGATTAGTGAATGACTTGTGTTTTTAGGAAACTAACGACTTGGGCCTCTCATATAGGTCCTTGTAAATATTGAAGCAAGTTTGCGAATGGGTCCAATTTGAACAAAGCCGAGCCTGGCCCAGCCCATGAAAAAGAAGCCTTCTTCCCCAACAAGAAAACTTTAGACCTTTATTATACTTCTTCGTTTTCAATCAGAGTAAAGCTCTCACTCTCTCTCTCTCACGCAAACACACCATTCAATCAAACCGGTAAATCTCTCTCTCTCTCTCTGATTTCTCTGATTCAATTTGATTCTTCTTTGATTCACTCTTCGCTGTTCTAAGATTATCAAAAACCTCGCTCTTCGATTGGTGCGAAAAACCCTCATTGCCTGAGCTAAAAGCTTGCATTTGAGAGATCCATTACTCTCTCACTCTCTCTCTGCTTCTATACTCGTTTTTCATTTTCAGTTTCCAACAATTTCAGTCTGAGAAAATCAATATGTTTGTTTTCACATATATATGCTTGTGTAATTAGCGAAACTTTTGTTATGAAACTGATCTAGGGTTTATGTTCTGTAAATTCTAGGGTTTTTGTTAATCGAATCGAATCGAAAATGTTTCTCACAAGGTGAGCTACAATGTTTTTTTAATTATTATTTATTTTGCTTAATTGTAGATATTATTAGTTTGATATTATTATTATTATTATTATTATTATTATTTTTTTTTTGGTTTTGGTGTTTGTGAAGGACTGAGTATGACAGAGGAGTGAACACATTTTCTCCAGAAGGGAGGTTGTTTCAGGTGGAATATGCCATTGAGGCAATCAAGGTAATCCCTTTCTCTCTTACACTCTGTTTGTTTCCTTGGAATGTCTATTTTTCTCTGAGAAAATGAAGTTATTAGAAAGATATATCTTTGTATACCTTTTCTTTTGGGGATCCATAAAGAGTAGGATTTGGTGGTCTCACAAAATTTTGGGTAAATTACATGGAACCTGCGATAGAGGAAGTTTAAAAGTAACAAATTAAACTTTAACCCAGTTAAGTTTATTGGGTTTGAAGCAAATTAGCCCTTATTTGTAAAGTAACCCACTTCCTATTTAGGGGATTGAGGTGAGAAATGGCTTGATGAACTGTTCCGTTTGCTACGCGCTGGCCCTGTTCACTGGGCTGAGGACTGAATTTGTTACTTTTTAAAGTTTCAGGTTTAATTTCTTACTTTTGTAACTATAAGAATTAGTTTGTTACAATTTAAAACTTCAAGGTTTCATTTGTTACTTTTGAAATTGTCGGGTTTAATTTCACTTTTACATAGGCTCACTACTGACATCACTTTTATTACCACCAATCACAACATGCCAACTTAGCAGTTGTGGAAAATATTGTGGAAAATGTTGTGTTGCTAGACTTATTGTTTAAAATTCAACTATCCATTAACTACATCTCACATAAAAAAAAAGAGAGAGAACAAAAGAAAGCAAATGTTCACATTGAGTTTTATGGAGAGCTATTTAGTAGCGGTTATGATAGCAAGGTCTTGTTGATTTTGGTCTATTTATAATTAAAATTTTGATATAATTGGCATGATTTTGAAAGTTGAGGGACTAAAGTGATACAATTAATAGTTAAAGGACCAGATTGAACTTTCACAATAGGAGGACCAAAATAGTATTTTAGCGGTTTTAACCTTGATTGTATCTTCATTTTGATAATTTCAATGTATCTTCTTATTTTGTGGTCAGGCGTAGTGCATTCTGATTGCAAATGTAATTTTGGGTTTTGGTTTAATTACAGCTGGGATCAACTGCAATTGGGTTGAAGACAAAGGAAGGAGTTGTGCTTGCAGTTGAGAAACGTATCACTTCCCCACTGCTGGTTAGCCTTTTATACTTTTGTGACCTGTGTGTTTGTTGTTATTTTAACATGTTTATAGCTCTAATAGTTCAGCTTAATAGTCCCAACCAGTTTAGATTGTTTCTGATGGGAGAATTTCTAAGAAATTTACATTTGTTTTGGGCAAGTATTTTGGTCTGTAACTATTCTATGGTTTAGTCAAGAGTCTGGATTCTGGAAAGCCAGGAAGTACGGCAATGTTTAAGAAGTCATTGTCCTAACTTTTAACTTTAGAGGCATTTTCTCTCTAGACCAAGTAAAAGCCCTCTGCCCATCAGAGGATTTATATAACCCCAGATCCATTCCTTAGATGTATGATTTTGTACGGAAAGCAGACTCCTTAAAGAGTGCAGCTCATAAGATAAAAGGGCGTTATACTGTTATAGCCTCTCTGCATTTGTATAATTTATAAATATGTAAAAGGTCTTGATTTGATTCTTTTAGACAACATCTATTGTAAGCAAAGACAGATTGGCATGTTTATAAAGACATCTGCCATCTTGTGTGGAGGCTTTGGTCCACAGATCAGAATCCATTTAGGTGAAGCTGGTTCATGAACCTCTCTTGATTTATGAGTTTCCTTTTCTGTTTATGGCACCGTTGTGCCAAAGCAAGGCAATCTGTATAATTTAGGGTCTTCATTGTAAATTTTTTTTTATTATTTGAACCCTGGACATCTCTGGTGGAAACACTAGGAGTGCCTGTTGAGCTACATGACTCTTGGTGGGTGAACATTATAATTTATATGCATGTTCTGATCTATTGAAGGCAATAAGTTATAAATTTACTATCACATTTGTGTTATTTAGGTGTGGCGAGGTATACACACACAAACACATGTTTGTTTCAAGCAGATAGAATAAAACTGTATTTTTTAGGTGGTGAAAATATCATGAATACACTATTGTATATGTTAATGCTAGTAAGGAACTTGCGCGAATTTTACATGACAATCACATTAGGATCAATAGAACTTTCAATCAGATTTCAATAGGATACTCTCTTCAAAATTGTATTCCAACCTAACCACCAGTTCATTTGAAAACTAAGGGTGGTTCTATCCGAATTTTGATGAGGATTCTTCTCGTTGATGTCACCACACTTGTTGACATTTGAAGTGTAGTGGATTTGCTTTGTTGAGACCTCTTTTCTTTATATTTATTTTTCAGGAACCCAGCAGTGTGGAGAAAATCATGGAAATAGACGAGCATTTGGGCTGTGCCATGAGTGGACTAATTGCTGATGCTCGAACGCTAGTTGAGCATGCACGCGTTGAGACTCAGGTATGGTATTTGTTATCAATGTGCTAGTGGAAAATAAAATCTCTATGTTAATAATATATTTCAATTCATCTTTTTCAGAACCATAGGTTCTCCTATGGTGAGCCAATGACTGTGGAGTCTACAACACAAGCTCTTTGTGATCTGGCCCTACGATTCGGTGAAGGTGATGAAGAATCGATGGTAATAACCACTTAAACTTGCAATTCTTATGGTAACAACACACACACACACACACACTTGTTAATGATATTATTAGTGAAATATGTAATGCCAAAGAAAAGAAAACACCAATGAATACAGTTTTGAGTGGTGGGATCTGGTCAAAAGACTGCCTGGCACATTGCAATTGGGTTTTCAAGTTGCAACTGTAATCTATATGTAACCCCCCTCAACTCCCTTTGCTGTTATTATACATTGTTACATCTTGAACTGAAGTGTATATCTCAGCCAATGGTGTAAGTCATGCGTTGTTTTCTAAAATTTCTACCTTATCTTTTTCCCTCCCATTCTTTAAGGTATTTCCCTTTTTTTCTTTGTCTCTTCAATGCAAATGACATTTTGAGATGTTCTAGTAGCTAAATTTTGTTTGTAACACATTCTACACAGTCCTTTTGTTTGCTGCCAGCTTTTCTGTCCTTGTTATGGGTCTGATTGTGTTAGATTGTTTTGTTTAATTGGTTAGGTAGAACTTTATAAAACTTCACTTTTTTCTTGGTACAAAACTCATTAGAAAAACTTTTTTCTAGGTATGGTTAGTACTTTTATGAAAGTCATTTTTTTAAAAACAAAATGAGCCAATGAAAATAAGCTCATCCAAACACAGTCTTATGTCTATTTGAATCACATATTGCCTTCTCTGCGGTTTAATCTTTTTTTTTTTTTTTTAGAGATTGTTGAATGATAGTAAAAAGAAAAAAAATATGTTTTTAAATCTTTAGTTGTTTGATTTTTATTTCAAACTTTTTTATATTTAATTTTTATGATAATTTGCCTAAAATAAGTACAAATTTTTGAAGGATATCTTTATCTTTTCCCTTTGGTTTGAGAGGGGAAGGTCCTCTTGATGGGTGATTATGGCTGAATAATACCACAAATAACAAAGAAACACGTTGTTGTGGAGTTGAATCCAACATCTTTTGTTAAACTGGTTGAGTCTTTTGACCAAGAAGTTGTCATTGGAAAGTTTATTGGCTTTCCTCTGCAATTAATCTATCTTTTTCTTCTAGGCATGGTCCGTTGTTAACTGAAAAGTAATATCAGATGCTTAACCCTGTGTTATGCTTCAGATCCTTTTGCAAGTGTCTATTTTTTAATCTAAGACTGCATCAAAATGCAAAGCCTATTGTGTTGGCCCTACAAATCTTTCAATAGAAGAAAAGGTGATTGTGCAATCTTATTATATCCCCATATCCAGTTTGTTAGTGTTTGAAACTTTATTTCTTATCAAAACCAATTAGTATGTTGGTGTAGTTGCTTGTTTAGGATATGCCAGTGGTCTTTAGACAATTTGCATCTCTTCCTTCATAAACAAGGGGTGAAGGATGAGGTCATGGGTTCAATTCTGTATGTGTGTGTGAATTGTGTTTATGTAGCAGAACAAAATGTTGCATGTTCTTGCAGAAGTTCAAATTTCTTATTTACAGTGCTATAATTAATTTACGCTTACTCACCTTCAAGTACTTTTTGTGATGGGATGCTGTGTTCTCTTTCATTTTATGAGAAGAGACAATATCATAATGTCTATAGCCTATAGGTGTTTGGCGTCTCTTGCAGTTAAAATATTCTTGCTTGTTTTTGGTTGGGTCCTCTTTGACAACCTGATATTATATTCTAGGTCTTTCATTCTTTAATGCTTTCTGATGTATGTTATTCTTTTCGTGCAGTCTCGACCGTTTGGAGTTTCTCTTCTCATTGCTGGCCATGATGAGAATGGGCCCAGCTTGTAAGTATTATTTTTCTTACCATATTTACTAGCTATCTTTGGATTAATGTGATCCAACAAATGGTAAAATTAAATTTATTTTTTATTTTTTTATATATATGTCAGTTTGTTTTTAGGATTTGCTTTAGCATATTTTATCAGTATGCAGCTACTGATGCAAACAATGATTTGGTTGCTAATGACTCTTTGTTGCTTCAGAACATGATTCTTCATTATTAGAGTATTTCAAACTTATTAGGACTTCCTTACTCCCTTGCAATAAACATGGGATTGCTAAACCTTTATTATTTAATAGGGTAAATTACAATTTACCCCCTTGTGGTCTGGCTCAGTCTCAATTTAGTTCACAAACTTTCAATTGTTACATTTGACCCCCTAAAGTTGGTCTAAAATGAAACTTTTAGGGTTCTGTCAAAATTAACATATTTTTACCTTTTTTGGACAGCGAATGACCCCTTTTTGGTTTGACCCAATAACTATTTAGTCCGACAAGCTGTGTAATTAATAATTTGACCCCAAAAGTTAGGATTAAAATGAAATTGTTACGGGGAATTTAGACAGAACCCTAATGGTTTCATTTTAGTACAAACCTGAGGCTTCAAATGTAACACTTGAAAGTTTGGGGGTCTAAATCAAACCATGAGGGGGTAAATTGTAATTATACCTATTTAATATTGACCAAAAACCTTTTTCAGACAGTTATTAATATATAATTTTATAACTTCAAAATTAATGTCAATATTATTTAATTTTTTTATTGACGACCTTGACATTTAATGTCAGTATTATAGTTATGACCAGCTGCAAAATTAATCTGGTATTTAACATAATTTAGTTTTTGCCTTCCTAGAAACCTAAAATACATATTTTG